>PVJA010005920.1:0-76247 GCA_004027025.1 Myocastor coypus
GGTCCAAATAAAGAATTCTTTTTTGGCATGGCAAGATATGTCAGTGTGATTTCCTAGCGCCCTACTTACTGGAATAAAGCTCATGGCAAGGCATCAGTGTGACTACATCATTAATTAACCTGAACCACATACCGGAACATTGCTGCTAATAAAACTCCCCTATAAAGAAAACATGTTTTCTCTACTGAGAATCCTGGAATGTGAGCCCCAGCAGAGCCATTGCTTTAATTAAAGACATATTTTGATGTTTGTGACTATGTCTGTGATTGCCACTAAGTTTGGACATATTTGGTTTGATCTTCAGTAACTTTAATTCTTCTTTGTATGTGCTTTTTGGGAAAAAGGAAACAAAAATAACATCCATGCTCTCATGATTTGCTAATGACTATGAGAATGAAAGGATCATTTGCTAAAGTAGGGGATACTCTTATCTACAGGATTCTTAAAAGCATGCACTGAGCTTTCAACCCATGATCTACTGAACCAGAGAGCCACAGAAGTCTTGCATTTTCTCTGGAACACAGGCTGACAGAAACAGAACCAAATCCTAACTATAGCACTCAGGTAAAACTAGGACATTTCCCATCTAGTTCATATGAAAGACATAAGTTTAAAAAAAAATAACTGTGACTTTTTCTCATGAAACGCATCTAAAAAGCTCAACAATCTGTGTCATATAATATTCACAGGAGTCTTCCTAGCATGACATACAAAGCAGCAAACACTAAAACTCCTACTTATGAGGAACCCAATTTAGCAAAGAAAATTAGGGTTTCTGCAGTTACACAACCAAAATACCAACATCAGCAGAAATAGAATCAAAAGTTTCTTGGATACTAACAATCAGGATCTCAAAACATTCTAAATATTTAACATATCATCATGAAGAATTCTTGATGAATGCTTAGGGCATTACAAACTAGAAAAACAAACAGGTCTCAAATTTATTTCTTAAGGTGTTTTTAAACTACGCTTCTCTATGTCACTTCTTTTGTTTAAGACTGGAGAGAATTGTCTTGCTTCTTTTGATCACATCCTTTATCCTGAGTTTTCTGTAGTTATTCCATACTTTGGTGAGATTGTTAAAAGCAAATGGGATTTCTGTTATTCCCATCTGTCAACACCAAGTGTAACTGTTGAAAAGAAATGTAGTATCATTTTTTTTAATGATATGAACTAAGAAAACTCATAAATACAGTTAGCTAGATCTCATTTTATTTATTTGATCAATACAAATACATAGAAACTAAAACACAAATAATTTGTAAAAGAGGGGCTTGAACTTATAGCTCACATTTTTAAAACACTTCTAAATTTAAATCTTTTTTTTAAAAAAAAAGTATTTAGTGCAGAGTTTATAGGGTCTCACTGCACAGATCAGACTTGTAGTGATCCTCCTATCTTCAGCCTTCCAAGAGCTGGGATTACAGGCCTGCGCCACTGCACCTAGTCTCAATCACCATTTCAGCGTGCCAGGGATCGAACCCCGGTCCTTACATCTGCCTAAACATATGGACAATAAGCATCTCACTCCTATGTAAAGTCCAGGGTGCCAACAGCCGTCTTATCACTAATGTACACTTAACCAACAGAATCCATGAAGGTGTGGGGAACAGGTGTCTCAAAGGCAAAATTTACCCTTGGTTCTACTTCCTGTAAGGAATTTAAGCATTAATTAAAGTGGTTTGTCTCTAATTATCTGGTAGAAACCAACTAAAAAGGAGGATAACTGTGGCTGAAGATTATTGTGATTCAGAAGAGTATGGTGATAAAGAACATCTTTGTTTTGAAAATTAGACATTTTAGCATCTTGTTGGGAAATGGTGCCCCAGCGTCTTGAATATCAAAGTCTTTCAATTCCAGAAGTTTTACATAAAAATCACAGGCAATAAAGGGTCACAGAGAGAAGACAGACCAGAGTTGGGAGGACTTTTACCAGATCCTTTTACACAATGAACTATGAGCCCTTTCATGAGCCACCTCTTTCTCTTTTTTTATCAACAAATCAAAGGTGCTAATAAAATGGACTCCAGCCATACAATCTCTTCCAAGCCTATGAGAATCCTCCATGAATACAATAAATTGCTCATGACCAAACCTTGCTTCTCTAAGGGAAGTGAGACATGGGAAGAAAATGGGCTCCCTGACTCCAATTCCTCAGTATAAGGAGTGCCATGTTTTCAAGCATCGCATTTCAAACTCTGGACTTAGGTTCTGTCTCTATCTCCTGGACTTAGGTTCTGTCTCTATCTCCTAGACAAAGTCCAATGACACCAGGTCATGTGGCTATCCCTGAAGTACTGAGGCAGACCTGTTCTTTCAAGGGGTGAATTAGGAGTTAAGACCCCAGTAAGTCAACACACTGAAGTGCATACAGGGGCCAGGAAAGTGAGCTGTGTTAGAGAAATGGTCATGGTGTCTGGCAGTAGGGGTGGGCAGGGACTGCCATCTGAAAGGAGAAAGTGCCATTCAGCTCCAGCTCATTGCTATCATGGGAAATGGAGGTCTAAAGCAGGCAATATTTTTAAAGCCAAAATCCAAGAGAGTTATGTGAAATCTTCTGTATTTTAAAATGCTGATAATTAATACTAAAGGTTAGAATTCATGAGACAAGAGCATTTAGGTGTCAAGCTGAACTTTCTGCTTCAAAAGAAAGGAGAGGTAAAAGAAAAAATGGGATATTTGGAAAGTCCTTTCCTCTCTGTAGATCTAAAGGATGGCATGAGGTAGCTGCAGAATGTTGTCACTTGGAGCTCCTGCAAGCTAAGAAACTGAAGCCACCTCCTGAAGAGTTCCTAGGACATCCCTTCTGGAGGACAGACCCAGCTGGAAGAAGTAACGGATGAGCAGCAGCATTCATAAGCCCTCTGCTTGGGGACTCCTGCCCAGGATTGCTAAGCTCAAGTCCCTACTCTCAAGAATATCTGAAGAAGAGGTCTATAGAAATGAGCTATGAAATGTCAAGAAGGAGCTATGAAAAATCTACAGGTACCTGGAAGTTTAAACTGCTTTCAGGAGTAGCCTAATGCCTAGCATAATCAGTGCCTCCTGAATAAATAATTCTTAGATAAATTTTTAAAACATCTTAACTAGGGAGCACTACTATTTCTCAATGCACGCTCTTCTGGGGGCTTAGATTGGCTGATGTGTTCAATAGGCTCATGACTGGAAGACAGAAAGCTCTGCTAGGATAAGCAGTGTGTCTTTTAGGGGCAGGAACTTTACCTTGCACTGCTTCGAAATTAATTCAACAATTATTGACCAAGTTTCCACTTCCTATCAGACATAGGGGATTCTAGGGCTCAGTGCCTTCCTCTAAGGTATTCATGGTGCAGCAGAACTGTAGAGATAGAAATACAAACAAAGGCAACCTGGCAAATGTGGATACTTGAGTGGATAAAATGGTACTGCAACATAAAAAGGAAACCTACTTAAGTTCCCAGCAGCGGCAAAGGGAAGAAGTCCCACTTGAACTAGTTTCTGACAGCGAGAGAACTTTCTGCAAAGTGCAAAGAGGACAGTGACACTCTTGAACGAACACACCATGTGAGTGTGGATGCAGAGGAATGAAAGGCCCACTGTATGTCAGGAAGGGGTGAGCAGTCTGAGGGTCTTCAGCCATGAAGCACATGTTTAGGAATAGGAGGAAATATGTCTGGAGCCTAGAAAATGACAGGTGCTCTTGGCTGACAACTACATCACAGGTTACTCCAGGCTCAGTTTCCCAGGTCACTGACTAAAAGGCAGGTGCCATTTCTCTGGATCCTTAGTGCTAATTCAAGGAAAAACTATAGCACGAAGCAGACACTCAAAAGGCATAGGAGTTACAAGAATGCTGCCCAGTCATATGTGTGAGCCTAAAATGCTTAAAGATGTCACCTGAAGCAACTTTTCTTCATACTTAATATTCCCCATGTAAAAGCACACACATACAAACCACTAAAAGAGAACAAAAAAGACCTAAAGAAATAAACATTGCACACACACACACACACACACACACACACACACACACACCCCAAATCTTGGCTAAAAGCAAAAAAAGACAAAAAAATCAAGCACAAAATTAAATTCATACCTGAGCTGCCTGGTTACTGAGATAAAAAGCTCAACAATGAATTAAGAAATTCTCACTAGCAAATAAAAAGAGCATCAGTTCCTCTGAGGTCAGCTGTCCCATTCTAATAAGCTTTTGCAAAAGGTGAAGAAGAAGGCAAGGAAACATGGAAGAGATGAAAGAAGGGAGAGGGCAGGATTATATAATGAAAAAAAAATCTCTTTACGAGAAAAACATTCTAAAAAGTGAAATGTTCTAAAAGAATTTGTTGGTGAGGGGACCAAAAGTTCAGGACCTAAGTGTTTTTCTCCTTTGTAGCCTCTCTGTGTGGATATTTTCCTGGCTTTCTAAGCAAAGAGGAAACCTCGCCCATTCCTGCAGCCACGCGTTCTGACCACATGTGCAGGCCCACAGCCTTTGGCAGCCCTGGGGCTGGCTAGGGAGCTTCTGCAGGCACTGCTCAGGGGCCCACTTATTAAGGACAACATGAACAGGCACATTAGATCTTTGAAAATCCAGCCACAGTCTTAGGCTTCCAGATTGAAAACAAAAGCGCCAGGGCCAAAGAGGGAGTTGGGGGAAGCACATGGCAAGCTCCCACCAGCTCCCTGGTGACTGACAGGCTCACAGAATCAATATAGCAGCATTATGAACTCTGCAATATCATAAGAGAGTGCTTTGCTCTGTCGGTGAGAGACGGTGGGGGAGGGAGAGGCCAGCTGCGGTGGGGAGGCTGCCCCATAAGTCTCAACTCCAGGGACGAAGGGCCTGGAGAAGCTCTACAGAGGAACCCATTGACAGACTCCCCCCACCAAAACCAAAGTCTTGCTCCCAGTCCAAGACTTGTCACAATGTCACAGTGGAGAAGAACACAGCGTAGGACAACATAGGTCCCCAGTGTGCCAGCAAGGGACAGCTCATGCCAATAGAAGTTTTAAAGGCATCACACATATGTGACACTTCCTCATCTGCAACCACAGATTTTAAAACAATCCCATGTTCTTTTATCCTTCACTCTTGTTTTCCTGGGTCACCCCCAGGTACCAAAGTGAACCAAAGCCAGAGGTACCACTAAACCTGCATGGAGGTACTAGGACCCCTGTCCTTGAGTTCTGCCTGATTTGTAAAGGACTCCCAGCTGTGTCACTGGCACCTCCCTCAGGTCACCTGACTCAATCCAATAGCAAGGTCAGTATTGCCAGAAAATCGAATGAACAGGGTTTCATGTAATCTTTGCTTTCAAATGAAGATACACACATGTGCTGGTCTCTCTTGCCACTGTCCCTTTGTAGTGCTGGCAACTGCCCCGGGCAATTCCAAACACTGATATTAAAGGTAAACAAGTTTCCAAACTCATCTTAATCCCCAAATCTTCCCTCCAATCACGGGGATCAAACAAATGCTGTATCTCAGTGAAATCCTGGCTGTCCTCAGCTTCTGCAAGTCTAGCTTTTGATTCTCTTCAGGCTAAGCATTCCCTGTTGTGAATGAGGCTTACTATACCAATTCAATTCATTTGCTGTTTAAAAAAGCACTCTTCTCAGAAATGATTTTTCTTTTGTTTTTTCTTTAATGATGTATCAAGCCAGAGTCCTACACATGCATCCTGCTTTACTTATTCATATTATTCATACCTGCCAATAGGGACAATGGCAACTGGCTAATCAGTCCTAGCACAGAATTTAAGAAATGGAATACTTATGATTATATTTAAAAATAAATTGCTACCACTGATGCCTACAAACCACTCATTGTTTTATTTTCCTAGACTTTGTTAGGAATCACTGTTCAGTAACATGTCATTGAGGCCTTAATGGACAGGATCAGTTGTCTCATGCCTGACATGATTTAATGTGTGGCATTAAAAGCCAATTAACTTTTCCTTTTATTTCCCTTATATTTTCCAATGGAATCATATAAAGCTACCATGAAACATGTTGAAGTTTTTTTTTTTTTAAAGACTTTAAATAACATCCTTATTCAAGGCCAGTGATATAATCATCCCTTGCTATCTGGAAAGAGTTGTTTTAATATCCTTACACATACCTGGGGTAGAAAAATCTGCTTAAAAAATTTATAATAAAATGGTCTGATCTTTGCATATAACCAATGCACAGTCTCTTATACATATAATTTAAACTATCTCTGCACTATTATAATTATTAATATGCTACAATGGCCACATAAATAGGTGTTACTCTCACTACTTAAGGAATGATTACCAGATGAAGTCTGGATTCCATACAGATGTATTTTTTTCCTGAATATTTCTGATCCATAGCTGGTGGAATCAAAAGATGCAAAGGGTCAACTGTACAAAAAATATGCAGTGTGACAAGTTTTTTGCTTAGTAAGATGAAAGCTCCAGCTACATACAGACAAAGGAAGTTACAAAACTCAAGAGGAGAATCATAATTAATGGCATACAGGTGTTTAAATGGTGTAAGTATTCTCACATGTCTGTTCCATTTTAGATTCTTTCTGAGTAGTGACTATAAATTTCAGGGGGAAGCCGGGTGTGGTGGCGCATGCCTGTAATCCCAGCACTTGGGAGGCTGAGGCAGGAGGATCGGTGTGAGTTCGAGACTAGCCTGGGCTACAAAAGTGAGCGCAAGGCCAGTCTGAACTGCATAGTGAGACCCTGTCTCAAAAAGACAAAAAGACAAAAAAAAAAAAAAAAATTTCAGGGGGAAATTTCTGAGACATTTTTAGGGAGACAAGTAGGAAAATTCTTTGGCTATGTCAGATGTACCTGTGAACAGCACTAAGCAATGTTCTCTCCTGGCAGCCTACCCTTCCCTTACATCTCAGTGACATTCCACTCCTCCATATTCCTTTATCTGTCTCTGGTCCAGTCCCAGACACTGCACTCCACAAAAGCAGTAACACTGCCTGCCCAGTGCATCATCCGCATGTTGTGCAGGGCTTAGAACATTGAGAACTACCAAAAAATAAAAAGAAGGAAAGAATAAGCGAGTGAATTCAATAACATAAAAATCACAGAAAGGAAATGAATTGTAAATGCAAAATTTAGCATGACTGCTACCTTCTTAAGAATTTGATGATCAGGGCATGGTGGTACTCACCCATAATACCAAGGCTAGAAAGGCTGAGGCAGGAAAATTGCTATCAGTTCAAGGCCAGCCTTGGGCTATAAAATGAGTTCTAGGCCAGCCTCAACTGCATAGTGGAACTCCGATGTTGAGAGAGAGAGAGAGAGAGAGAGAGAGAGAGAGAGAGAGAGAGACAGAGACAGAGACAGAGACAGAGACAGAGCAAGAGAGAAGAATCTGATGGTTTATTGTGAATGCAGGAGATCAACTCTAACATCTTCATCCCTGCCTGACTAGTGGATGATGAGCTCAGACATACAAAGGGTCAAGTCGATACCAGTGCTATGCTGTGGAGTGAAGAACAGGCAAGCAGCACAAAGGATAAGTAGAGCACAGAGGTGCCACAACCACTAGGACTCTCTAGAGACAAGGATTCTCCTGTTCTCTCTAGCTACACTCGTTCTCTGAAGGCTACTGGTGTATGTTACCAGTGTTTTCTCCATTTTTTAACATTCAGGTAAGGCTGGGGAGACTTAAGGAATAATCCCACATCACTCACTTTCCCTGACTGTTCCAAGCCACTTGCTGACCGGATGTTCCTCAGATATCAGAGACAATGTTCCCTTGACTCATGCCTCCAGGTCAGCTACATGCTATTCATCACTGCTGTCCTTCTTCTGCCTTCCCTACTCCTTGTTTCTCTAGAAACTTCTCTCTACTTATTCTTCTCTCAGTCTCCATTCTCCTCAGAGGAAGCCTTTCCCATGTGACGCAATTCCCTAAGAGGCCTCTACTCCCAAAGTACCTTCTAGGATCTTCTGCCTCCCTTTACTCATGCCAGCCTGAGAAGAAAGAACTGAAAATGTGTCCCACTCATCTCTCACCACCTGACATTTCCCTGGAGGACCTCACTGTGCCCCTGGCACAGAGGAAGCAGCTTGGAGCCAGGACACAGTAACTCTGCTAAAGGCCTGAACTTGTTTTTCTGTGTTCTTGTTGGTGGTGGCTCACCCATGGCTGAAAGGGATGAGGACAGGCCACATGATAAGAGCTGGACTTAGGCCACACTTGTCAACTGCATCTCAATCTAGCTTTATCACCAAGAAAGGCACTTGACCTTTACCTGTCCTGTTCCTGTATTGATTTTCACAAACACACTCAGGGCTCACTTATTGCCTTCACTGAAAGAACAGCAGTCCTACTACAGACAACCATCAATGAGAAGCATCCTACATTCTAAGTTAAGATGTAAGACATTAAGAAAACCTAAGTGATCCACCCTCCAGTTCTTGGATTGCTCATAAAATAATTAAAAGTAATGATCATAAGGAAGGTCAAAAATGTTTAAACAGAACAATTCTGTCCTTGCTCCCCAGAAATCCTCTCTTTTTCCCCTAATTATAGTGCTTCTATATCCTCTCACATGAAATGCCAGTACATCAGTATATACAATGGACATTTTTATTCTTTTTCTCATCTGTGTAGAAGATAACTGGCTTTTCACTTTATCAGCTGAAAGGCTCTGGGTGCAGGGAGGTTAAGGCTGAGAGGATGTGGATGCTCCCTGGCCGAAGGTCCCCTTACCCCAGAAGAGCTTCACCTCTTTTTCTAGACATTTCTTATACTGTACTCACTCCACTTCCCCAGAGCAAGTACCTGGTTGCAAAATAAGCCTTAGGATGATAGTACCAGTAGGTAAGATGTCACCATTGGGGAAGCTGGCTGAAGGGGACACCGGCCTCATTGGGCTATTTTTGCAATTTCCTGAGAGTCTATAATTATTTCAAAATAAGAAGTCTTTTAAAGAAGTCAGTCAGTGCTAATTGGAGAAAGGTACAACAGAGGAACATGAACAGGAGGAACAGCCAGCTAATGGTGATCAAGCACTCTGATAACACAGTGTGCTCAGCCTCAACAAGGGCCCCTGACCTGGCTGCTTGGACAGTCCCTGAAAGCCTATTCCTAAAGTGTTTTTAGGACACCTCTGATTTTCTTTAAAGAACATAACAGTGTTTTCCAATAAAACTGTTGTAAGCTTGGAATGTAACCACTTGATCCAAAGCATGTTATGGATTTTGTTTTTAGTTTTGTTTTGTTTTTGATAGTTTCTAACTTTTCTTTTAAAAAAATCAAAACAAAACCTTAAAAGTACATAAATATTTAATTTTGCAGCGAAAGATATGGCCCTCCAGATAGAGAAGCTGTCCAACTTGTGATCTCAAACATTTTAGGGCCACACTTCCTTGCAAATCACATTGGCAGCAAAAACCCAGCTGCAGACTCAAGTGTTTTAACATATTCTTGACCCTAGAATCAAATTGCTTGTGTGGGAGGTGGGGCCAAAGTTTCATTCCAGCAAATCCCTACAGAAGTGCCTTGAAGGGATGTCCTCCCTCCGGCACATGGAGCTCTGGCCCAGTGCTGTGGCCGGCTCTACCTGAAGTCCTCTCAGACAGACTGAGCAACAGAAGCCCCTCCACAGCCCTGGCCACCTCAATTCCCAGGGCCACCTGAATCTATATTGTTGCTTTAACTGGAAGTATAAAGACAGACATTCGACCCAAAAAAGACAGCTGAGCTAAACACCTACTGGTCCAGTGTCCAGACCTACCCTGCAAATTTTTGACTGATTCAATATTTTTATTCTATTCATTTTTTTAAGTCAAAGGACCTAAAATAAAAATCGAAGTTCTTAGTTTCTCACAAAAACCCTGAAGATCTGGCAATGGATTCTGTAGCCCATTTAGAGCAGCCTTTGGTTAGAGCTGAATGGCTGCAGCCCCTTTAACTATAATCTTTAGTAACTGTGTCAAGACAGTCCCCACCAATTGCTGATGACCTGAACCATCCTGGTTCCCCATGGCCTCCTTATGACCCTGCTGTGTGACTTCTTTGCTAATGGCAGCTTTGGAGGAACTTCCCTCCATCCACCCTCCCACACTGCATTCCTCATTTCCTACATTCTCAGGGCTCTCACGCTATGATAGTCCAGCCACTACCTGTGCCCTCTAATGTTCTTGCTCTTTTTCAAGACCACGAACACAAAGGAATGTCTCCTGGCACCCATCTCATAGTTCTGAGGCCCTGACAGATCTGTCTTCTTCCCAGTGCCAACCAGGCATGTTGATTTTTTAATCAAGAAAAAGAAACTGGTGTAGTTTCCTTTCTATGATGGATTTTCTGTAATTAGGAGGGAGATAAATTAAAACTGTATTAAAAGCAACTCTGCTACTGAAAGTGACTACTCTGTCACTAGGAGATTCTGCCTTTCTCTTCTACATCAGCTGTGTATTCTTCTATTACTAACACTACTGAGCGCTGGCACAGTGATATAGAGAGGAGGGGGTCTCTGGGCCCTGACCCTACCTAGTTCACATCTGCTAACCTGGAAATGCTGCAAGTCACCCAACAAGCCAACAATCCATCTATCCTGAAGATTCTGTGCTACTGATGGTGAAGCTTTCAGAGCTTTCAATGATAACAAACAGCTGGCAGCGGCACTTGCCCCATTGGTTCACCACCACCACTCTGTTCACACTCCGCTCAGCAGCGGTGTTTACCGTGCACTGTGGATGCAACACTGCCACAGGCACTGGACAGAGGACAGCATCCAGAAATCCCCTCGTAGACAGAGAGAGAAGTGTGATCTCATTTCCACCAGCATGCCACATAAGACTCAGGGATGTACTTTGTACTTGGCACCAGGGCTCCCACATCTGTCCCTGTGAGTAGGGCAGGCGTGGGCATGCTTTAAGAAGCTGGGAAACTTGAGCTACATGGGGTTTGGCCTGTAAGATTGGTGCAGTTCTTAGGTCTGGGAGTTCACTCCCTTCTTACACACAGCTACATCCTACCAAAGTCATCTCCAGCTATTACAAGTTGATAGCCCAGGCAGCAACACACTGTTCTGTCCCCCACCCCCACTGTGGCTTAAACTAGCAGGCTCAGAAGTCTGGAGAAGTCCAGGACTTCCTACTTCGGTAAGTGAGTCCCACCTTCTTGCCATTACCACATGTGACAGTGCCTGGTTAATGAGTTGTTTAGCCACACAACGTCCACTTTTACAAGAGAACTATCAAGAAGACCCTCACTTCCAACCCAGTACCTAGACTTCCTTCTTCTGGAGCATGCCACCATCACCACACACACACACACACACACACATGCACACAGTTTTGTGGACATTACAACATATTGTTTTTGCTATTTCAAGGGGTATGAATTTTTCTATTTTTTATTATTAACATGATTGCAACACATAATCATGTCAGGCACCTGATACACATGCATAACACATCCTCATCATTCTCTCCCACTCCCCAACTCTATTCCCATGCCAGATCCCTCCCCATCTCTATTAACCACCTCCGTGTTTCGTGTCTCTTTTCTTTTGCTCTTTAGGTTTTGTGTATTTTGGGCTTCTCACATGAAATAAGACACACAATACTTAATATATGTTAATGATTAAAGTGTTTTTAAAATGCAGGCTGGGGATGTAACTGAGTGGTAGAGTACTTGCCTGGCATGCTCAAGCCCCTATCACAAGCCCCGATGCCATCACCAAATGATGATGATGATGACAATAAGAAAAATTATCCTCATCCAAAGGTTCTGACATCCTATATTCCACAGACTAAGTTTATTTCTTCAAAATTTTGTTAAAACCTAACATACGTGGTGTTATGGTTTATGTCTAGTTGTCCCCCCAAAGCCTCATGCAATCATGGGGCATGGCTTCTATAGATTGAGACTTGATTCATGATCCCTGGGATTGTGTTTTAGTACTGATGGGATTATCACTCTAAATAGGGCTGAGACTATGGGTGTGGTCTAGGGCAGATATCCTAAGGCGGAGAACCTGAATGTAATATAAAGAGTGACAGAGAGACAAACTCAAGCTGTTGCTCTCTGCTGCCCTGTTTGGTTGGCTGCCTCTGCCACCATTTTGTTGCTGTTCCACCACCATGAACTGGATGCTCTCTGCTCTGTTCCATTCAGCCTTAGGCTAGCCTAATATGGACTGAAACCTCCACAAACTGTCAGCTAAATAAACCTTTCCTTCCTTCATCTTGAGTGTCTGGTATTTGTCCCAGCAATGAGTAAAAAGTAACTAAGGCACATGGAGACAGCGAGATAGCTCAGCTATCTGAAGTGCCTGCTCAGGCAAGCTTAGTCAAGTGCATAAGGACCATGGATCAATCATACCATACTAGCCCCACCTCCAGAGTGGGATGAGCCCACCACACACACACACACACACACACACACACACACACACACACACACACACAAAACTAACACATGTAAAAAAAAAAAAAAACTAACACATGTGAGCACCCACAACAATCAGTTATATTTTTTGTCCCATTTAGATAACCAGCAGGAACATTTTCAGAGTGCTGTGATTAAGGCACTGGTAACAGCCCTCATTTGAACAAATAAGAAGCTACAAAGTTCCTGCTCAGAAAACAACACAAATCATAAAGGGAAAGGTAACAAGATGTAATAGTTTAAAGCTAGAAAACAAAAGCTTCCCCTACAGTTCACAAAGCTCTTTCACATCTACATTATCATCTGATTATAACAATTCTATTATTATAATTTCCACATTGCTGATGGGAAAATGCACTTAGTGATTTGCCCTGGTTTATGTGTACAAGGAAGGACTAAGTTCCGTGTTTTCTAATGGTAAATCCCTTGAATTTACCACACCACTGAGTATTTCTCTAACTTCAATTCCATCTTCACAGTTTCACCTATACAATCATTTCCCTATTTGCATTTTTAGCTATCTCCCTAAGGTTTCATGTGCATCACTGCAAATGCTTTTCTACAAATGTCCATTAATATCAGGTAATCACAACATCAAAATCAAAACAGTGGTATGAACTTTAAGTGACGGTTCACTCATCACAAGCTGAGTCTGAAACCTATACTCTATTAAAACAGTAGTAACAATAAAATAAAAGGAAGGAAGACAGAAAAGAAAGGGGGAGGTCAGGAAGGGAGGAGGGAAGAAGAGATTATCAAGCTTGAGGGGTGTTAAAGACTTGCTACCCGAAGCTCTTTTCAACTTAAGTTTGGAAATAAAACTGAAACACAAATAAAACTACCTCCCAAGGTGATTCTGTGTTAGTTAACACTGTGCTCACGAAGCTGCAGAATATGGAATCCAGCCCTCTCTTCCAGAAGCACTGCCTAAGACCTGCTGCACCACGCTGCATTAACATGCAAATGTGCTTGAAATCCTGAAAGAGGGGTTGCAATTCTTGGGTGTCCAATACTGCCTTGAACTTAATGATCCCTAAAGCTCAGCCAGGTTATTTGCAAATTGAGGGGGAGGAGGCAAGATCAGGGATGAGAATGAAATGTTTAGCACACCTCAAAGTCTGTTCTGTGGGAAATCCTAGTCTCAGGAATGCAAAAGCTAAAGGGGAAAGCAGGCAGGTATGGTGAGTGGAAATGCAAGGGCATTCTACAGCCACACATTATCTTTATTCCTTTTTGCTTTGTTTTTCTCTTCTCTAGAAACATTTTTCAGAAATATTTTAGTAGTAGCTAATTCACACAGAAAGATAAACAGTTCTCCAGTTCTGAAAATTTATGTAAACACAGAGGAGAAAGGGAAAAAAAAAGACAATGATAATGAACTTAGGTGTTGGCTTAGCAAACAGATATACTTAAAAAGAAATAATTAGAGATAAGAGAAAAGAAGGAACAGTACCTTGCATCAAAACAATGGTTGTTTTTAACAAGAAAAGAATGAGCCTGAAAATCTCCATCTGGTCAACCTAAGCGATAGCCTGAGTAATATAAGAAACTGAAAAAAAGGATAATTCTTTTAAACACATCTAACATAGGAGAGCATCCTCAAAGCATTAGAAAATGAAGGGCAAATGCCTTCCAGGCAGTTTTGAATGCCAGTAGGGAAAAAAAAAACAAAAAACAAAAAACAAAAAAACTGCTTGGTTTCCAGGAAAGTACTTTATTAAAATACTCTGGACTTCACACCCAAAGCATCACTTCCTCAGTGAAGTCCTTTACCTAAAATCCACTTCCACAAAAAGGAATCCATTGAAGCAGCTTGTGGAATCCCATACAACATCCTTCCACGTCAGACCAAAAACCTCCAGAACTGGTTAAATGTTTTACTTTCACGAAAAGGAGTCCCACCACTGACTTGATGAGTGCCTGTAAGGGGTAAAGAGGAAACCAAAACAAAGGCAATCTCTTGTTTTTATTTTATTTTTTGTTAATCAGGAAAGTCTGATTTTTAAATAAGGGGGAGGAGGGGATTGGTATTGTTTTATTTTCCTACCACTCAGGGCAAGAAGAGGCTTCATGCTAAGGAAACTCAGTCAGTTTCCAAGTTGGAAAATGTTGCAAATTTTACCAATAAAGAATGAACATGCTCCAGAGCAACTGCTCAGCCCCGGCAGGGGGAGGGGCAAGCCAGATGGTCTTTTCCATCCCAGATTTCAATGATCTACAACAGAACCTGGGTGACTCGGAAAAAGTGAGATGCAATTTGGAAACTGGTTTGTAAAACAGACTCCTAAACAAAGACATCCAACAAGATAGAGAAACTGCAAAAGAAATTAAAATGTGTTCTGTTTGAGAGTAGAAAGCAAGCCAGGTTGACATGGTGATAGAAAAATAAAGTTTGCCCCCAAATCATAGCTTTTTGAAGGGGTGTTAGTCTGGGTGTCGAAAATGCAAACGCATGCTCACTGGGCCAATGATGAGAAAAAAACCAGTCATTTGTAGCAGGAGCAGGGCTCATGGAAGAGTACAAGACCATGTCAAAAAACATTCCAGTTAAAAAGAAAATGGAGATATGTATGCGGGCCATATACTGCATACCTCTAAGCCAATCCACCCTGAGAGCTTTCGGTATGTGCCGCCGATAACCTCACTGTTCCCAGTCTCCACAGGGCGTATTAGGAAACTACAGACCAGAGAAGTCACATCACTCAGCAAGAAACACAAAATAGTGGTTGTATGTAACAGAACCCAAGTGCTAGGGTTGGGTTACATACTGACAGGAGGTCAAACCAGAAAAAAGAAATAGCATAGTTGTATTAAGTTTGTAAGATTTATTTTTTCAATAATAAATTAAATTATCATCTAGTTAAATACACAACCACAGATAACTGGGAGGGGAGAAAAAAAAGAAAAAGAGCAAACAAACAACTAGGTGGTCAGAGAGTCAGATATTAAATGTAAAAGGGGGGGAAAAGCCTGTAAAATGATAGTTAAATTTTCCACAATGAACCTGAATTAGATATGGAAAATAGTCCATAGTTTCCATTTTACTGAGAGAAAAAGTGAAGCACTTACAACAGCCACTTCACTGCTTTTTAATGCATTTTTTAAACATTCTGCGCTCATGGTTTTGCAAACTCCTCAAAAAGCAAGGGAAAAAAATTCTTTTCTATTCCTGGTATTGGTTCATGTATGTTAAAAAAATGAATAAACTTAAGGGCATTTTAAAAAATGTAATTCGAGGGGGTTACTTTGAAATTATGAGATGAAGTCTTCTCAAGAAGTACAGGGAAGGATGAGAAGACCCTCTCCCAGACAGCTGGAAGCAGACAAAGAGCTGGAAAAGTTCCTCGGGAGAGTCCACCTCCTGCTAGGCTGTGGCACTCTCCTTCCCAGTTTCTGTGCATCCAAGAAAACAACAAATGCATGATCTACAGAACGAAGAAAAGCAGTCTTCATAGGGAACTGGCATCTCTAAATAAATCCCCCTATAGGTGCCAGGCTAAACCTTAAACACAGAAAAATAATCTTCGAGTTTTATAGCAGCATATGCGTGACTCTGCCCCATCCTCTACAAAACTCCCAACAGGAAACAACCACATTAAATGACTGCTTTTCAGAAGCCAATTCAAAAACACCCTACTTTGTCACAGAAAGAATATTCTTTATATATGTGAGTGCTTCCATTATGTCTTATTTGAAGGAGGAAAATGAAATAAAAAATCCTATCTGAGATATTTATAGATCTCATAAAACCTGATTCACTCTCATAAGCTGCTGTAAGCTCAGGCATCAGGTAAGGCAGAAATGGCAGGTGTGGAAACCAGCAACATTATGCTATATGTACCTGATTCTAGCTCCTAAAATATAACTGCATGCTGGAAGACTTAGGAGTTATAAATAAGATGGGAGAGAAAGAAAGAGAACAGGTTGGACATTTGAATAAATAAGCCAAGCAAATTGGAAGAATGTCACGCTAGGTCTGATTTCTGGAAACCAAGCATATTGCTGTTTCTTCCCCAGTTCTAAGTACTAGTGGCCAAATTAAAGCTCCATGAAGGGATAAAGGAATATTGTATTCAATATCTCTCCCCACTGCCTATCATTCATCCAGACTCCCTGGGATCTTTGAAAAACCAGTGATACTATTTATAGAGGATTGAGCTACTTTGTACTAGGATTGAGGGGGAGAAAGAGAAAGAAGAAGCATTTGTTTGGTGGCTTTCATACTCCTGAAATTTAGTCAGGGAACCAAATCCTGTACAGGAAGTAATAATTCTATTCCACAGATGACCAAGAGACTCAGAGATGTCCAATCACCTACTCAAGGCTTGGGGTCTGGGTAGTGTCTAAGCCTCTTGGTCATTTGTCTCCTATGAAACACTGTGACCTTAAAGAGCACTGGCACAGTCCAATCAATTTATAGATTAGAAAACCAAGGTCCAGAGAGCAGACAGGCTCATGAAGTGTTCAAATCCATACAGGTCCACTGACTACCAGACTACAGTTCTGGCTCCTGCCGTTGAAGCTCCTACCTAACCAGCATCTAGCAGGCATGTAAGAATCAGCAGTGTTGAACATCGTGCTTAGGTTCAGATTCTTGGCTCAACCATTTTGTTTGATTTTAAGCAAGCAATTTGCTCTCTGCAACCTTCATATTTCCATCAGTAAAATGGTAATAAGCAGAATATCTATTTCAGAGGGTTGTCATGAAGATGAAATGATATACTTAAGGAGTTAAGGAAATACTATTTGGGAAATATCTAATATATGATAGATATTATGGTGATCACAGGAAGAATAGCCAAGTGGAAAGAATAAAGGGGAAAATGTATTCCACCACTCATTATGCAATTTGTTTGCAGCCACAGCAAGACAACTTGCCTAATCATTCGCTGCCCCAATATTCTCATTCCTGAGTGGGAAATTCTGCAATATCTGCCTGCTTGCTCATTACAAGAGGGATGTTTCAATGACAGGAGGCCATAAGCAAAACACGCTGAACCTTTTAGAACAAATGCTTGATGTACATGTTCTTAAGGCCCTCCTAAGTGCACATCCCCATCATGGAGCAAATCATCTATTGGTCCATATTAAAGGAAATTACAACACAGATTGATAGCGTTTCCAATGCTGAAAAGGCATGGGCTATTTTTCAGAAGCCATGAGCTGAGAAGTCTTAAAATGTAGAATTCAAGCCACTGACTCAGATCTGACATTGAACAGGAGCTCTGGGAGCTCACAAGAAAATGACATCTACAAAGTGCCTCCTTATAGAAGACCTCCTCCAACTCCACAGGAGGACTGTACACCATGAACAGTAAAAGCTCAAAAGGTAGGGCCGGGCACAGGAAGAATCTATTTCCATGCTTTTATAAGCTGAGTAAGTGTGTCGCCTCTCCAAAAATAAGCAACAACACTATAGCTGCCCTATTGAATTCCTGCTCACTGGGCTCTGCAAGGTGAATGTGAGAGAGCTGGGGTCAAGAGCAGTCAGCACTCCCTTGCAGGGCAACTGCTCCATGGCTAATTGCCATTTTCACAGCTGGGTCAAAGTTTGAAAAAAATCCTTCAACCCTGAGCTCTAAGCTCCTCTCCTGATGGTCTCTCTTGCCAACCATACCCCTATCAAAGGCAGTTTATAGATGAAAGGATGTAGCTGCAGTGCATACAATTTTGCAAACATCACAGTTTGACAAAAAGAGCCATTTCTAAGACTTCTTTGTGAAGATCACCACATGCCCATGATCATTACCACAGGAGCCAGGCTTTCTGTGGCTATGGAGGCTATCTCCTCCCCTGAATGTCCTCAGCAGCAATTCTTCTACAGTTTATTTTTGTTCCTCTTACTAGAATGATGGTTCCTTTGAAATTCTTCATGAGCACAATCTGCTTCCAAATACCATGGTCAGCAAGAAAAATGGAAAGCTGGTACCTAATGCCTAACTAAATCATCCAACAGATATACATCCTTCTACAAGCATCCAGCCGGCTGAAGCAGCTGAATACTATAGCTGAAAACCTACTATGAAAAAAATATTTGAAATACCGCATGTCTAGAGCTCAATGCCCAAATCGACAGACTTCAGAAATAGAGTTTGACCATGATTAGAAAAATCTGGTGTAGATCACAGAAAATATGAGCCAAATAGGACTTCTTGAGACACTTTAAGGTGAAGGAAGACAAAATAGATGGACAGAGGGACACTTGGGCAGCTGCTGTGAGCCCATGAGCTGGATCAAGAACATCTAGCCCTTCTGTCCTACTTTATGACAAACCTCTAATAGGTGTAGAATCCATGTTATATGAGAAATGTAGTATTTTAAAAAAAACGGGGAGAGGGCATCTGCAATGCTGATACACTGTTAACCCTCACTGATCAAAGGCCAAAAGCCAGGGCTACATATTGGATTTGCTGGTGTCTGGGTCTCTCCCAAAGAGATACTGATTTACTTAGACTGTAGGGCAGCCACAACTGAGAACCACTGCCAAAAATAGAGCTAGAGCTTCAGTCAGTCATGAAATACTCCCATATAACTACTGAATGCTGACTTTGCAAAAGGCACCCTAAAAAGCAGGTAATATATTAAGAGCTTATTTCTAAAATCATAATGAACAAATGAACTCTGTTTTAAACAAAACAGATAAGGTGGAAAATGAGATGAAAGAGGAGAAAGAAAGAGAGAAAAAGAAAAAGAAGTGGGAAGGGGGAGGTTACAATAGATAAAAGCATAAGGAAGTAAAAAGTTCTACACACAAGTGTAGAAAAGAGTAGCAATTATTATTGGCTAAAAGCAAGGATGACAGTTGCCTGGAAGATGTGGCAACTATTTGAAAGTTAGACATGATTAGAATTTGAACAAAGACAATTAGGAGGGGGAAGGAGAACAAGAGGTAAAAAGCTAAAGGGGAAAAAAATACATAAAGATAGAAGCAGAAAAGCACTCGTCTCATCTGGGTGCAATTTACTACCTGTGAAGGCGAGGTACAAGTTGGGCCCAATCTTGGAATGGCTTGACCTCAGAAGTTTAGCCTTAACCCATGTATTACAAAAAGCCATTTGCAGTTTCAAAGTTGGCTGTGCCAAGTGACAGAAGTAGAAAGACCACTGCAGGGAGATGACAAGAGTCGCCTCAGGACAATGGCAAGAAGAGCACAAAGGTGAAGATCCATAAAAATGTGCCACAGAAGCCAAAATTATGAGATTTTTAAAAATAACTATATTTAAACCAATGAGATTTTTCAATCTAGAGCTTTAAAAAAAAAAAAAAGAAGCTAGACTCAAAGAATAGAGAGAGGCCAAAGATAGCTTGCAAAGTCAAACCTAGATTGTGAGAAGAACAGTTATATAAACAAAAGAAACAGAAACCAGAAGAAGGCAGGGGCCGATGGCAGAGGTGGATGAGTTAGGGATTTGGAACATACTGAGCTCTGGCAATAATGAAACAACCCCAGAAGATTTTATTGTTAGCCCTCTAATGACAAAGTGGATTTAAAATGAATGTTGGAGATGTAGATTATCATCTCTGAGGAAATAGATTACCAAATATTTGGGAAGGATATTTCAATTTTCAAGATCTTTGAAGTGAGAGAGATATGTGACACAGTTCCAAGAGAAAACTTTTCCCATCAGAACTAGAGAAGATCATGACTGGGTAGGAAGGGCCAAAGCAAACTAGGACAGAGGAGACTGAGGTTCCTCCTCAAGGTTGGCCTGCTTCATCCTTCATCCTCTCCATGTGGTAGAGTTTCTTTTCCATTATTTACCAAGAGTGTAAAATGCTTTCTATATAAATTTATAAAACATTACAACTCATCTCCCATTCAACTCCCTTTAGAATTTTTTTTTTTTTTTGTACTGAGACTCAAACTCAGGACCTTGTGCTTGCCAAGGCAGCACACGTGCCACAAAGTTACATCTCAAGTTCCTCTCTTGCAGAAAGCATTACCATGACCTACTACATGGGCTGGTGTCCCATGCATTCTTTAGCCCAACAAGATTTCTACAACAAAAGCCATTGCACATCCATTGCTTTCTACACAAAACTTCCAACTCTGTCTTCCACCCACCCCTCACCACATATTTCTGGATGTGTCCTCCTTACTCCCACTCCATTTGCTGTTATTTAAATGGCAGAACTGTTTCTAAGGCTAGTCATGTTACTGGGGATATTTTCCCCCAAGTAAAGTATACATTTTCAAATTGACTACACATTATTAAGAATAAAATAGAGAAGCCGGGCGTGGTGGCTCACACCTGTAATCTCAGCACTCGGGAGGCTGAGGCAGGAGGATCGGTGCAAGTTCGAGACCAGCCTGCGCCACAAAAGTGAGCTCAAGGCCAGCCTGAACTGCATAGCGAGACCCTGTCTCAAAAAGACAAAAAAAAAAAAAAAGAATAAGATAGAGATTAAACAAGTTACTTTTCTCTAACATATTCAATGGCTTGGTCTAGGTTCCAGCCAATTCCAAAATTCCATTTACTAGTGCTCGTACTCATGGAATGAAAAGATTTTTTTTGCTCTTTTTGAAGGCATAAGAGAATAGGGAAGGAGGGATGGGGAAAAGAAGAGCAAGAGGGAAAGGGGAGGGCCTGACACAGAGAGAAGGAGGCAAGGCAAAAGGGAGACAGGAAGAGACCAAGTGCATTGTAAAGCAGTGATGGGACACAAAGCCAAAGCCACCTGGGCATCTGAAAGAGTCCCAGGTCTTGGGGTCACTGGTGTCTACATTAAGTTGTGACCTTGACGAATTCAATTCCTCCTCTGGCATTGAATCAACAGTCACTTGTTCCACCCCTAGTATTTAAAAATTGAGAAGACTAAGACCTTTTCAGCATTTTAAATTCTAAGAGTCTCTGTTCTTAGCTTTGGTACCAGGCAGGGGGCCTGACTTTTAATATGACCCTCAGGAAATGTCAATAGATCCATATTCAAAAATAGATATCACATATGGCTCTCCATTATTTTAATTACTATGAATCATTTCCTAATGACAAAGACATGGACCCTGCTTCCTGGCCATTATGGACATGTGTATTCACAGAGTAGGCACATCTGCACTGAAGCATCCAACCCCAACAAGCCCTTAGCTAAGAGCATGCCCACAAGAGCACTAAGTGGATCTCAATATGTTTTATAACCAAGGGTGTAACAAAGTGCAAACAGGAACAGGTCAGTCAGTGTTCCTAAGCTCATATAACTTAACAGTTGTGCCTTTTTGCATTGCCATTTTATTCCATGGAACTTTACTTTGGACAAGTTTTCTCTCCTATACTATTCAGTCTCCTAGGAGACAGAATCTATGTGCAGTTCAACTTTCCAATTCCCAAATACGGTGTTGTATATAAAATAAGACCTCAAGGAAAAACGTATTTATTGTAATATAGTTTTATATTTTAATATAAACAAAGAACATCTACCAAGTATGACTGGGTCCACTGGCCAGTTCCATCAGGAATGGTCTATCTCAAAAGCAGAAATAAGAGCTGAAGCAGGGTGACAATAGACACAGACCCCAGGGCTGCTGTAGATATTCAGCTGTAGCATCCACATGCCAGGCTGGGTTGGCAAAGGGCTGCTCTACTGGAAACTGGGACAGACATAACACAGTTTATAGGGCCAAGTCCTTAAGGTTATACCAAATACCAAGTGAGAAAAATGAAAAGAACACAAGGCAGTAGAAATAGCAAGGTGCTAGAGGAGGAAGACTATGATAAAGTTTAAGTGAAACCCCTCCTAAAAATGTTTATATTTTATTTTTGAAAACTTTTAAGTTCAATTTAGGAAGGACAATTTCTCAAGTGAACTTGTTTCTTGCCACTATTTCATGTATTTTTCATGATTAGATAACTTGTACAGATTAGTTACATGTGTAACTTATTCAATTTTAACACCATTGGTAACTGTAGAGTGTTTTAATCCCTGTGTCTGGTAAGATTTGGCAATTTGGGGTTAAAACATTTCCACCTGTTCATGCTAAGCAGGCACTCAGCTGATTCAGGACAGCTAAGAGGTAGGAAGATGAAATCTCTACCCCTCATCCTCCAGCACAGCTCAAGTTAACTTGGGGAGCTGTCCTAAACTTTCAGCAAATCCAATGCAAACATGTTCATTGATACACTGACCGAATTCTCCACATTTGCCAGGCATGGAAACCAGCCAGGGTGTTTGCAACATTATTCCCACTACAATAAACTACAAATATGGGGGTACCTACCAGCCACTTGGGTATCAGAGCACCTAACTGGTCAACAGGAGCTGCTTAGATCTGGTCCGAGCAAACTGCACTCTTTTCCCTCACAGGCAGAAAGCATGAGGAAAGAAGACTGTCATGCCTGCACTCAAAAAGCTAAAATGCAGGAATATTTTCAAGGAGGAAGAACTTAAAGATTCATAAGAGAGCAGCTATTAAAATCTCCACTGTGACCCTCTCTAAACTATCCCTATTTAAGTGGAGAGGCAAATCAGGCCCGCGGGCACTTGTATTTAGGATGGGCTAAGAGGAAGAAGAGCCCACATGTGAACACTTAAGGTCTCTGACATGACAATCCATAAAACATTGCAGGGAAAGCCTGTCACCTGCATCTTCTGCTTGCCTTTTAAAGGGATGGGACCCCAAACATCCCATTCTCTTCAGAGGAGAACGTAGGGGTCGGACATACACAGAGAACAAAGAATGATGACTTTCTCTTCCTCCTACTAAGGAAAGATGTTGTAAAAATAACTGAATTGATAACCTCACTCACTTTAAAATACCAAACTGCAAACAGGTAGACAGAATGATAATATTTGAGAGGCCGTAAACCTACACAAGATGTATCTATTAAGAGAACATGGAAATGAATCTATTTAAAAAAGGCTAAGTAAATGACTGCATTCACATGTGCTTTCATTTTTAAAGCTACATTTAGTGGTTGCATCTTTTAAAGAATTTTCTGAATATCAGGATAAGTTCGACTTTTTTGTTTATCTACAAAGACATGCTTTCAAATAAAGGAATTGATTTGTAGTCATTGAAGAATACACACACAAATCATATACCAAAATAAAATAAGATAAAAGCCAGCAATTTTATCCTTTCAACATGGTTACCAAAGCTCCTTTGTGTCTAAAAATTTCTCCGGATGGTGCTATTGCCAAGAAATTCTAATTCATGACAAGGTTCTCTGCAAATTGGGGACAGTGGCAAACCTGCAGAGGGACAGACCCTACAGTTTGCTTTGTCTTTCTGACTGAGACAGCACCTGGCTGTTCAGGCCTGTGGAAGGCAGAGAAACAGGATCATACAGAAGAGAAAGCCATGTGGCTGACGGACCCAATCTTCTCCCCGGTACAAGAGATGAGACGTTCTTAGAAGGCAATGATTTCTGTGGGTTTTCCCCTAGAGATGCCTCTTAAGACCCTCACAAAAAGTGTTTCGGGGTGCCTGATACCAGAATGAAACTGTAGTGTTACGGGGATACTTCAGTCTTTACAGTAGCCAAGTATGCCATTAGTTTAAAACAATGGGGCATGGAGGAGGGAGGAATGTTCTATGATTTATTTATTTGTTTCCAGTAGCAGTGGAAAATTTTCTCCAAGCAAAATGGAGGCCCGAAACTGACCCCATCTGCCAATTATGAATCAGCATTAGCAATGAGCATAATTCCATAAGAGTTCTCAAGTAAACATGCCAAGCTCCTCAATGACATGAAGCAAAGTGAATTCCAAATAAGACTTAAGAGCATTATTATTTGACCTGTACTCATGAAATGCCAGGCTAGGTATAATGGATGTACACAAACTCTGAAGGCTTTTTCCCCCAACAACTAAGAGTATTATATCAAATCTTTTTTGTTTTCCAAGTCAGTGGTATATCTAAACAGTCACAAGTTCTACTGGCAACAAAAGTCATGAATGGGTCTCCTCTTAAGCTATCATCAAATCGTATCCTACAATCTTCTCCAGCTTCTGTCCTATGCTGGACCTTTATCTACTTTGCCCAGACAGCCCTTGGAAAATTTCCTGCAAGTTTCCAAAGATCTCAAGGCTAGTAGCCTTAAGAGTTGTGTCAGCTAAATTCCATAAAATAATAGACCACATAAGCACAGTGTAATTTACAGTTATATGACAGGCAGAGATGATGTTACCAGGGCCACGTGCTTAAGTATGCAGTCAGAGTCCAGGAATGGAGATCTGTTAATGTGGGATGTCCATTTGGACTTTAAAATTGTAACAACAATGATTTGGGGAGTTGGAGCTGTATCACTGACTGCAAATCCAGTGTGGAAAATGATCTCTATGACAAGAGGTGGCCCTCTCACAATCAGCAGTTCTGTTGTAAGCTCAATGACACAAAATATCATCTCATATTGTAAGTTTAAACTAAAATCTCCAAATAGTACATCCTTAATTTTCAAATGCACAGATGTTCTTGGGTTTAGCATCCCAGCCGCTCGTTCTGTAGAAAATCATATGACTGGAATCTCATTATATCACCCTTCTCCCTGAGGCCAGGTATATTGTTCACTTTGACAAGGTCTAATAATTACTCCTCATTTGACCTCCAAAATCAGATCGCCCTGCAGCATCAGACAACTTTCTCCTGCCTGGGTTTCTTTTATCAATATTCTTAAGCAGGCTTGAGTAAAGCAGTCTCAAAATTTCACCACTGAATGGTTGATTTGGAACCAATAGTTGCCAAGAACCACCATTACCCCTTCAACTCAGAAGTAGCAAAGGGGGTTGGCTGTGGCAATAAAGAAGAGATAAAGCCTACAGGTTTTGGCATGAGCATAGACTTAGGGTCCTGGCTTCCTTTATATAGAGCAATTGTGACTACAGAGCCAGCAGCAGAAAGCTCCTTGGAGTGACATGTTGCTTTATAAGTGCTTGCCACAAGTTTTATTTCCTATGGATCATGAGTGTGCAGCTCTGAAATAATCTGGTAAAGGGTTTTAAGGTGAGAGTGTCACCACTTGCAGAGGGTTAGTTAAGGCAAAAGTAAGGAAGAGGTTAAGAGGAGAACAATTCCTCTGCCTGCCTGAAGATAGAAAGTAAGCTAGCACTTCCTTCAGTGGGCAGGAGGGGGGTGGGGGAGGAGGAGGGAAGAAGGAAGAGCAGAGCTGGCTTCCAGAGAAACAAAAGATCTAATGCATCCCCTAATTGTCAAACAACTGATGTGCCTTTGCAGACCTAGGGTTTCTCCAGGATGGTCTAGCCATACCTAGAAAGGCAGGTTTCCTCTGGAGAGAGGCCTTCTCGAAAAGCAGGCTTTACTACTGTGAAAACTTGAACCAAAACAAAGTTGTGTGATTCATCAGGAGGGAATGCTGTAACAAATAAAGCCAACTTTCTCCTCTCCAACAGTGCTGAACAGTTAGTCACAAACAAGGGCTGCCTCGAGCAGGCTGACTAAATCAACAGATTCTCTTCACTAACCTGTCTAGACAGTTGTTAATATGCAACTGATTCAACACCAGTCGGCTGACAGTGCAAAAATGAAAGCTATTTAGAAAATGAAATTCTGGCAACATTTTGGTTCACGCAAAATAAAATGAAGAAAATAGACCCAGTGAGGCCCTTTACGAGATAAACATGTTAAGGATGGCAGAAAGGAGGTGTTGAAGAAATGCTTTAAAAAATGTGTTTACAGAGAGTCAAGAGCCAGAAGTATCCACCAACATCTTCCAACAGGAATGCTTGTGTGAACACACACGCTCAAGAGGCGAAATACCTGCATGAAAACTCGCAGCTTCTATCGGGGAGGAGAACAACTAATAACAATGGTGCTCGACTTCACCATGGGGCTCCTTATATCAAAAGTCAAACCTCTCCCACTAGAGCTGCAAGTGTTACATCCCAGCCTCTAGCTAGCAAATCCTGCTTCAGATCCTGGCTGAGGAAATCCAGCCGTTCATTAGCCTTAACAAGCTTCCCTCACTGAGCGAGCTGAGAAGTTACAGGGGCAGCCGCTCACTGAGCCTCTCTCGCAGCCCTCCCCAAGGGCAAGCATGTTTCTTCAGGATGGACTGCACAAGTTCACACTTCCGATGTGAAATCCAGAATGTCTTCTTGGACTTTCCATGATGCACACCACCGAGTTTTTAAAGACCCATGTCCCCTGCCCCCACCCACCACCATCTTCCCTGCAGAATGTCCCCTCATCACTGCTGAAAAAAAAAAAAAAAAAAAAAAAAAAAAAAAAAAACTGTTCCCACAGCAGACCCAGCACTTTCCACTGACCAGCACTTTCTTTATTCCACTTCACAAAGCCCAATGAACTTGTCCCCCGCCCCTCAGCATCCTCCTCCGGATGCCTACCCAACTTGGCACAGCATCCTAGGAGTTTCTTAACTAGTCCTCCACGACAAAGTCAGAGGATGGAAGCATGGTTATCATCCTTTGTCTGAGGTTGTGCTAACTGAAAAGAGGAACCCCCACCCCCGGAAAAAAAAAAGAAAGAAAGAAAAAGAAAAACAGAGGGAGAGAGATAAAAGAAATAAGGACACAGTGAGAGGGTGTTTTCCTCCTGGAGGCATTCCACTGGGGAAACCTACAATGCTTTGTCACACTATGATAGATACATCTTCTCGTCCCCCTTGTATGTAGATAGAGATCCTTGAGTAGCTTTTGTCAAGGGTTCTTTTCTCTTTCCCCACCTCCAATCTCAAAATCAAGCTTCCTATTCTTTATTGACACTCGTTAATTACTAGAAAAACACTTCGCTTTGCTCCTGCCCCCTCCTCATCTGCTGGTCCTCAGCACCAGTTGAAACAGATGAATCTGATTTGAGGTACCAGGTAGGTACCTTGTGCATGTAAGGATGAGGTATCCTAAAGACCCACACCGTCTTCCTATAGGGCTCCTCTGAGCCCTAGAAGTTAGGCAGGTTTCTACTGGGGGACAGCGAGCCGAAAACGTGTGCGCAAGGATGTATGCTGGTGACTGAGACGCAGGCGGTTCAGACCTGGTTGCTCAGCAAAGGAAGACTAAGGGGTTAGGAGTGGGTGGAGAGGTAAGCGCCCATGACTGTATCAGAAAACATTTTAAGCAACATAGAGCCAAAAAGAAAAACATAAATAAATAAAAACAAACTAAAAATTTTTTTTTCAACCCCAAACCCACACCAATGCAGCCCCTGCGTCTCCGCCGCCGCCACCACACGATTTACACAAGTAATTTAAATCATTCACCTGCTGCCAGGTCTCCTCCAGGGATGGCAAAGCTGAGAAGTAGCCGGTGTCGTGGACAAGTTGTAGCTCCTGGAATATACTATAACTAGCCAACACGTCCATGCTGCTGCGGCCGGGCAACGCGGGACGACAAACCCTCCCCCGAGCACAGTGGGGTCTGTTTGTCTGTCAGTCTGTCTGGCTTACCCCCCAAGAAGGCAGACATCCAGTGGCCCTTTTGTTTTGTTTTGTTTCAGTCAACTAAAAAGAAAAAAAAAAAAAAAAAAAAAAAAAAAAATCAATGCAGGAGCGAGGGCTCGAGGTGCGAGAGGAGCGAGTGAGTGGGGTGGATGGAGAGGCATCCAGCGTGTACAAAGCAGCTGACTGCCAGGAAGAGGGGACTTCACGGGAGTCACAATTCCCTTCCAGCTCTAATCACTCCAGCTCGTGGATCAGGAAGGGGACGCAAACTCACTGACACGAAGCTGCCATCTATTTCTGCAGCGCTGTTCGCTCCTAATGCAATCTTTGCTCTTTATTTTGGGAGGTTGCATTTTTTTTTCTCGCGATCGCTTCTCTCCCCCCACCCCTTTCCTTCCCTCCCCAACCCCCACCCCATCCTTGCTAGTTTGTAGTTCCCCCTCCCCTTTTCTCCTCCTCCTGCTCTTCCCCCTCCCCAAACTCCCTCCCTCCGCCCGGCTCTCGGCGCAGCCGTGGGATCTCGGAGGAGGGCGCCCATTAGGCTGCATGTGACCATGTAAGGTAAACAGGGGGCTCATGAAGTCACTGAGGACCAATGGGAAGCTCAGAGCTGGCTCGGGGGCGGAGCCTGGCCTCAGGGGTGGCCACGGATTGGCTCTCCGCGGATCTCCCTGCTGCCATACAAGGCGGCGCGAGGCAAGCTATTTTTAGAGGGCTATATAAAGGGGCCGAGGCGGCCGCCCGGCGGTCGGGGAGCGCGAGCGCTGGGGCGGGCTCGGTGACACTTGCGCCGGCTCCCGGGACGCTCGGGCTCGGGCTGCACGCCGGCCTCCGACCCTCCGCTATGCTGTCCGGTGGAGCCCCGTCTGGGGGAGCCGGAGCTGCGCCGAGGGAGGGGCCGCATGTGGCTGTGGTGGCGCGGCTGGGCCGTAGGTGACGGTCCGGAGAGCGGAGGCAGAACGCCTCCTGGAGGAGGCATGGGAGCGACGCTGTGGAGAGGGCACCTGGCACTGGGCCTCCAGCCCCGGCCCCAGGCCGCAAGAGGCCGCGCGGAGAAGGGCATCACCTACCAAAAAATAAAGAAAGGTCCCCGAAGCCCCCTAGCAAGTCCCCCATGGGCCGCCCGAGCAGAGACGATGCGCGCTGGACTCCGCGACTCACAATAGCGGAGAACAAAAGAGCGCGCGTGCCCGACAGCCCCGCCCCCGCCCTCGCCAGGCCCCGCCCCCGCGCGCCTCCGACGCCGCGCGCTCGCGCTTCCCCGTGACCCCGCAGCGGGGTCGGCCCGAGTCGGCGTCCTGAGTGGACTGTGCGACCGGGCCTTGGCTTGCGCTAAAGAGAATGGGGCGGAGGAGACCTGGAGCTCCGGCTGGGCCTGGCAGCTCGCTAGGGCTCTTTCTAAAGTGAAGCTCACCAGATGGCTCGGGACGAGGGCAGAGAAGGCCCAATTATTTTCTGGAGCTGGACTGAAGGCGAGGGTGCTGTTATCTCTCAGATGGAACCCTGCACCCTGCACGTTCAGATGGGCCAGTTGTTTGTTTGACCTTAAATGGTTACTGTGGTACAGGTTTCTCCAAAATACGCTGAGATGAGCTACTTTTGGAAAGATTGCAAATTTCAGTACTTGGAGATGAGAAGCTTCCTTGTGCTGTTAATAGAAGAAACTCATCTGCCGTCCTCTCCCTCCCCACTCTTCCCTCCCTTTGATTATGTGGGACTCTTGGGCACAATATTTGAAAGATTATGTTTTCTAGAATAAGCTTGACTTGAAATTAAGTACTAGCCAGAGGAAATTAAACAAGAATTAGCGAGACTGAGAAAGGGCCAGCTTGTTTATCTGTTAGTGAGTGGAATGACGTTGGTCAAATGTACAGAGTCCATGATGCACTTACAACATAGATGCACGCAATATGCAAAGATGTCACCACTTCCTAACTGCGCAACTTTGAACAAATGGCTGGGTCAAAGCCTCTACCTACCTGAGAGACTGAAGATATTTTGTTCTGAAGAGTTGACATTTGCAAATCACCTAGCATAGAATCTGGCACAAGGAAGTGAGTAGTAAATGTTAGCTGTCACTGCCTCTTGGCTTGAGCTAAGTAAACTAGATAATATCTGAATTAATAAGACATTCCGAAGCTTGGAGATGTAAGGCAGGTTGACATCTCTTTGCTGTAAAGTCCTACATTCTGCACTACTGTGCTAGCCTGCTTGTTGGAGTGGTGAGCAGGAAGCTATTGAGATACATGGGGGCAGTGATGGTGAAAAACCCAGTGTGCAAACTACAACCCAGACCCAGTTACTTGTCACAAAGTGCCAACAGTGCAGTTAAACCTGAATGCCAGGCTGCGGGGGTGAAGCTGGGATGACTTGGCTGTTGTACTGATAGAACTCTGAAACCCACTGCCCCGTAGCTTTCCCACCACTGTACTAGGGGTAAACATTTTCACAAGTAATAGGTGAAGGAACGGAACTTAGCTATAGGAGGCAAAAGGCAAGGCAAGATCACAGCACTCAAAGCCTGAGACTCAAGGGAATGTAGTTTTTCTTCTTACGTTACACTGTTAAACTATTTTTGAATAAAGTATGCCAATTAACTTACGTTTGAAGATTTTATAAATAATGGTTGCCATTTGTTAAGTGCAATGTACTACATATACACAAATGTTTTATTTTTATTTTTATGTATTTGGTATAGAGTCTATAGGGCTCATTACACAGATTGGACTTGCAATGATCCTCCTATTTTCATCCTCCCAAGAGCTGGGATTACAGCTGTCCACCACTACACCCAGGCTCAATCACTCTCTCAACACACTCTGGGCAGGCACAGCAAGTCAGGGATCGAACTCCCAGCCTCTGCGTCTGCCTAAGCAAGTGCTTTAATCTGCTGAGCTATCTGGCTGGCCCCACACAAATGTTTTAAATGCAATATTGGATTCAGTCCTTGAGACAAACACATTTCTACCATTGTGAACTTTACGGATGAAGATAGCCAAGTGTAGAAATATTAAGCATGTCAGCCAGGGTCACACAACCCTGACAGGAGTTCAAATCCAGGAGCATCTGACTACTATTGCTGTGCTTCTGCATTGAGCATTCCATGGTAAGGAGCTGAGGTTCCTGGCTTTTCATTGAAGTTGTTCATAAAAATTGTATGGTTTGGCTTGGGGGCCTGCCACTGATGCCTTCCTCATGCATAAAAGAACTCAAAATTTTATGAAGTAAGTTCTGCAAATCCCATCATGAACTTTTTTTTCAAAACAGTATGAAATATTCCAAAATTCATTTCAAGAAATCAATGTAACAAGGTGTTCCAAAAGGCGCATTTTCAATATTTTTCCTGGTTAGCTACTTTTTATGTTCTAGGTACTCTAGGTTCACATTATAAGGCACATGCACAGTACCAAAAGTACAAAATAATCCAATTAAGATCAGGAGGAAATTTTGGTAGACAAACAAGCCAAAAGTAAACAGGCCAGGCACAGTGGTGCATGCCTACAGTCCCTACTCCTTGGGAGACTGAGGCAGGAGAAGCATAATTTGAAGGTGAACCTAGGCAACCCTGCGTTTAAAAACTAAAGAGTGCTGGGTATGTTGTTCAATAGCGGAGCACCCCAAGTTCAATCCCCAGTACCACAAACAAACTGCACTCATGTAATGACCATGTATTGGATACCTGCTTGATACTTAACATCTTACTAATAATATTCCCATTAGAACTTTGTAATTTGTTGATTGCCATAGGTCTAGCAAGTGGCAGAAGCAAATTAAAACATGTCTATTTCAAGATTGACTCCAAAGTCCATTGCTGTACAATTGTTGCCTTTGGAGATGCTAGTGATATCTCTAATACTATTCCCTTCTGGAAATAATCCTGTAGGGTAATCCTAGAGTAAATAAGGTTACTGCTCAAGAACTCAGAAATGGGATATTTTAAGAAAAAAAAAAGTAATAGGAATTTAATATCTAAATAAGTACAATTAAAGAATTGGACTTTTACCACCAGGAAAGTTTTGCTTCATTAGGAAAGAAAGACCTTATTATTCTAGTGTGATTAGTATTGGTAAAGGCTTCTCATGGGAAAAACCACTTAAAACAGAAACAAAATTTTAAAGCCATTAGGAAAAAAAGTTTGCTTAGAACTTTATTTGAAACTAGAACTCATTATTAAAAACATTTACTCTGTATTGTACTGAACAAAATTTATGTTTCAAGTTTAACTCTGTACTAATTGTACAATGAATAATTAATATATCAAGAAAATTACCAGTTGCTTCATTTTTGCCTACAAAATGTTAAGTATCTGTCAGTGCCCAGAACATGATACCTGAAAGTATCATGCCTTCGCCAGTTGGGTATTTTGAGTTGAAGGAAATTGACCTTTTCCTATTGAACATTTTGAACTGAAAAAGATTGAGAGCCACAGAAGCAAAATCTCCGACCTTTCCCTGCCTAGCTCCTTTCTATTCCCCTAAAGTAGGTATAGAAACCAAAATTGCTCTTCTCCAAAGTGAGTCATGGAAACCAAGAAGGTCACCCCATGAACTTCCAGGTGCTCCCCTGAAAACCCTGTTATGACAAGTAGCCTGCCCATGCCCAAAGAGCAAGAGAAGCTAAGCAAAAAGACCAGTTGATTACCATTAGGTCATAGCCCCTTAAGCCAGTCATACTTCTGCAAAACTGTCCGTTCTTCATTGGTGAAGGCTCTCATGTCATGAAAACTTTGGTTAGATAAGTTAGCTATGCTCTGAAGCCTGTGACTATGACGGGAGGAAGATACTTTTCATCCTTTGCGCATCTTGAATGAGCTTTACTTTGTACTGAATTTTTACAGTACAATAAAAGGGGGGTCATGTTGGAAAAATATTAGAATTCTTTTCTGAAGCAGATATGGCCAGCTTCCCTGTTGATCTAGTCTTCACTGTAGTTTATATCTTTAGTACTCATTTCCTGGTGGATTCATAGGCCTCACATTGATACTGATGTGACACAACTTTACACCTTTTCAAAATTTTGCAATTCCACTCTGCTCAGAACTGAATCAGTGTATTGTACTGTGCATTGTACTGTGTTGTACTTCTCTTTCACAGAGAAGAAAAGACTAACATTAGGAAAGATACTTGAGCAGGCTTAGTGACTCAAGCCTTTAATTCAAGCTGAGGTTAAGATAGAAGGGTTCTGGCCCAGCATGGGCAACTTAGTGATATCAGAGCAAGGCTCTATCTCAAAATAAAAAACACACAGGGCTGTGAATGTAGCTCAAAGCATAGGCCCTGGGTTCAATTTGTAGTATTTCTAGGAAAGAAGGAAAAAGAAGGGGGAAAAAAGCAAAGAGAGGAGTGGGGACAGAAAGAAAGAAGAAAAAGGAAGGAAGGAAGGAAGGAAGGAAGGAAGGAAGGAAGGAAGAAAGGAAGGAAGAAAGGAAGGAAGGAAAAGAGAAAGAAAGAATAAAGGAAGGACAGGAGAGTTATTTGAGAGTACTAATTTATAAGAACTTTTATCATCAAGAAATATTTTCCTGACTTTTGTAGCCCCTCACAATCTCACTATAGTAAGAAGAACATGAACTTAGGGAATGTGCTTTGGTTTTATTGTGGAAAGCCAGGGTGTCAGAGAGGTGAAGATGGGTAAACAGAGGTGCCTGAGGAGGCAGAATTGGAATTAGGAGCAAGGTATATATGCCACTTGCAAGTTGTTTCATGATCAAGGAAAAAAAGTTAAAATGACATTTTCATTAGGCCTCTTGTGTCCTGCATAAAATATTTCTAGAAAATAAATAACTCCCTTTGTTTTCATTCTGTGCTCCCTTTCTGCTTATAACTTGGCTTCCTACTTATTCTGCATACAAGGATAAAATTTGCTGGTTACAATCACAGGATCCTGGCCACTGTGACACCACTAATTACTATTGTCACTTAATACAAAGACATTTTTGTAATTTGTACATTACTTGTGAGTTCAGTTAGAATGGGCTTGACTCCCTTGATGTGTTTAATTTTGAGATAATGACATGTTAAGGTTTCTGGATGTGACAGACTTAAAAAAAAATTGGTCTTAGTGAAATAACCAAAAACTCTTGGCAACTAGCCTGTGAATCTTCTCCAGGAAACATCTCAGTCTTGCCATAACTTTTCAAAATTGTGTTTGTAGGTTTAATAAAACATGTATTTTCAATAAAATGGCAGCACCAACCCTGAATATTGGGTCTTACATTGTAGTAAATCATACAAAGTAGGTAAAAGGAGGACTGGGTGCATGTTGGTGCTGGACATGTGACTTGAGAGACAGTTTGCATCTCTTCCATAAATCGAGTGGTCTATTAACAAAAATTTGCTTACATAATGACAAAGTAAGGAATTAATGAATTCAGCCAAATCCACTATCAGAGATGTCCTATCCAGACATTCCAGTGTTGAACAGTATATGCCATTATGACCTGTGTAACATGTTTCACATGGAGATCAATATCCTTAGTCACTTTCCTAGCTTGAGATACTATCACTTAAAAGTGTCTGCATTCTCTAATAAAGGACAAAATCATCATGGAAATTCACTCATCCATTCAATATATATTAGGCAAAACAGCCATTTAACACATATTATGCAAAGCAAGTAAGACAAGAAAAACATGGAAAATGCGGATTACCAATGGTAAGTGGTGGTATTATATCACAGAGCCTGGGCCTGGCTGACTGATTTTCTCTGTCTAAGCACAGCATCACAACCTATTAAGAGGTCACCAGATAAGTCTGGGAAAGGGACCAGAGGGAAATGAGAAAGACTTTTTTAATAATAAAAGAATTATATTTGCTATACAATAATAGAAATGTCATGATAGCTGTAAAGTCACTGGGGAACTAAGTTGCTATTGTTTTAGTGATTATTGCCCTTCGTACTATGTAAGGCCCAGTGTACAAAACTGTATTGTGTTTAATCCTGAGCACTTTTTCGTGACATGTTGAATACAATACTGTGTCACTATTCATATATTAAATATCACTGTCACTTTTATCAGAATATTATTTTTCTTTTGGATCTACCATGTCTGAAGGGTTTGGTAAGCAGTTAAAAGGAGTTAACAGCAGAATGCATCTCAGATTTTGTAATGGAAATCAATGAAAGCATAAGATTGATTTGATAGACAATCTCTGTGGAAAACTTTGCTGACAATGACCATTCCCTTAAGTGAGGGATACCTATTCCACAAGTGCCCAATGATGAGTTTTTTATGTATATGATAGATCTGGGTAATTTGGAAGATTAATAATGTCAGCAGCAGTTTTTTGCTGACAGGTCACTCATTTGAATTCCACTGAACTTTTTTCTTTTGCCAGAAGCATCCTTATTTGAGTGGTTAGAAAAATCAGCTGAGTCATAGCTTTTGACACTGGTTACTGCACTTCTCAGGAGCAAGCGAGGCAGATGCCATCTCCTGCTGGTACCTGTGCCATCTGAGTGGGTGAAACAGTGCTGCACTCAGTGCTCTCCTCTCTTCTCTGCCTAGTGCTTTGCAATGTTCAAAGGTTGTTCTAAGAAAACACAGTCACATTTTACATAGGATCTACCTATATGCACTTCTCTCACACTCATGGGTGCCATGCTTTGGGGAAGATAGGACAAGCCTGTTTTTTGAAGGGCAAAGGCCAATATCACTCAGAGAGGGTCATTCCCTCCATGCAGCCATCCAAACAAGATATGCTATACAGCTCATCCTATGCCACAAACTAATTACTCTTTGTTCTTCTGCAACACTGATTCTAAATGTTTGAGGAAAGCTTTTGCTGGGCCTCATTGTTTTGTCCCTTCTCCATGTTCATGTGTCTTGTTGCCCTGTTGAGATTATAAATTGATGGAAATCATTTAGCTGATTACCCTACAGAAAAAGATGATATCTCCAATGGAACATAGAAATTAATTTTTAAAGGATTCATAAAATATTTTTACAAAATATTTTAATACCATTTTAAAAAATATTAAATTTTATGTAGCACTGTTTGGACATGGGATTGTTTGTGTTAGCTTTTGTTAAGTCATTTCCTAAGGAAGAAGAAATTATATTACATTAAGTGATGTCAAATGTGCTTTCTAAACCTTGTAACAAAATCTCTGTACAATGTGTCCTCTAAATGCATGAGTCTTACATCCATAAATTAGAAATACTCCTATCAAAATTTCATGTTACTGAATGTACAGGCATTTTTTCTTACTGTTAATCTCTAAACAATGCAGCATAACAGCTATTTACATAGCACTTACATTGTGTTAGGTACATTGTATTAGGTATGTAAATAACCTAGAGAAGATTTAAAGTATACTAGAGAATATGTATTGGTTATATGCAAATACTGTGCCATTTTATATAACAGACTTGAGTATCTAATGATTTTAGTATACACAGGAGGTTTGGGAACCAATCCCCCTGAGAATACTCAGAGATGACTACAATTAAAATTACTGGAATCTATTCAAAGTATGAAATGAACTGTCAGATAATTCATTTACAGATTTACTTAGGGAAAACATGTATTTTTATTTAATAAACAAGATATTTCTCAGTTGTATCAGCTTCGCATCACTAGGATGACACACCTGAAAAAAGCAACCTAAATGGAGGAATGGTTTGTTTTGGTTTATAGGGTTAGAGGTTTCAGTCCATAGTCACTTGTCTCCAAATCTTTGAGCATGTAGTAGGTCAGGAGCACACAGCAGAAGATATCTGTTCATCCAGTGTTGGTGAGAAAGAGGAAATTCAAGGTTGCTAAATACTCCCTTGAAAGCTACTAAAGTAGATCTCTTCACTCGAAGTGATCTTTAAAGGTCATTTAGTATCAGTACGCATTTATCCCCACAAAATGGGGAAGAAGCCTATAGTGAATAAATTCTTGCTCTCCAGCTTCTCTCTTGCTGGAGACCCAAATACAAACATCCCCTTTAAGGACACACCTCAAGCAATCTAACTACTGTACCTTCTACAGTCCCTCCTCCTAAAGAGTCCACAACCTCCCAGTAGTGCTATAGCCTAAAGAACACTTTAGAGAAACATTTAAGCTATAGCTTTCAGAGAGACTTGACCTTTGAGGGACATTTAAGATCCCAACAGCAAAGCCAGCCCGTCAACAGTCACATGCATATGTGTTACATTTTAACAGAGACAATGCTTTTGAATATCATCGCATTTCAAGTGATGTAATAATGGAACTTTCTGGGAAATAATACAGCATCAGCAAGAGAGAAGCTGGAGAGCAAGAACTTATTCACTACAGGCTTCTTCCCCATTTTGTGGGGATAAATGTGTCCTGATACTAAATGACCTTTAAAGATCACTTTGAGTGAAGAGATCTACTTTAGTAGCTTTCAAGGGAGTATTTAGCAATCTTGAATTTCCTCTCTCTGATTTGTCTTTACCATAGCAATCTTCTGGTCTGTGATTCCATCTTCTGGATAGATTGACTTATCTGAAGTTGCTCTTGGTAGACATATGATATCAATTTTAATTTTTTCAGGCTTGCATGTTATTCTACTTCATTGAGGAAGTGTGAATAAATACAACATGGAAACTATACTACAAAACACTATTAGTACTCAGCAAAAGAAGCCAAATATGAAAGAATAAAAGAAAGAGAGGGCTGGGGAGATAGCTCAGCAGTCTAAGCACCTGCCTGGCAAGCCCAAGGACTTGGGTTTGATCTCCCAGTACTACATGTCCTGCCAGCCCCAGAATCTGTGACGTGCCTTGCCACCCTGAAACTTAGCAGTGGGAAAGTTGAAACAGGAGGATCACTATGAGTCCCAACTGCAGAGTGACCCTGTGTCTTGTATCAAGAACAGAGAGAGAGAGAGAGAGAGAGAGAGAGAGAGAGAACAGTGCCGCCATGGTTCAGTGCCTTTTGAAAGCCTGACTTCTGAGCACATGAAATTTTGCAAGACATTCTAGATCTGAACCACAAGTTTAACACCATCTATTATGAGTAAGAGTGCTTCTGGAAAAGGCAGATCATCTGATGTTAAAAGAACATTCCCTCTGAGATCACATAGAAAATCTAGACAAAATACGGGGATTTGTGATACAGGTTTTGAAACAGTAACACTCAGCACGAATTCACCAAGCCCAGGTCTAGATAAGAAAGGAAAGCCTAGAAAGCCTAGAAACCATACTCAGTAATTAGCATGGTTTTATCTGACCACAGTAACTAAGATGGAGACAAGAAACTAAACAGAAAACAGATCTGAAAGGGTGAAAAGATAAGGAGAGATTTTTGTGATTTCAGAAAGCTGGTGACATAAATATTGAGATTCAGAAATTGATGAGAGGTTAGGGTGGGAAAGGAACATCCAGGGAAACAGATTGCTTCTTACAGTGAAGCCTGACTTTGGCCTAGCCCAGTTATTGATCAGAGTAAAAGTCTGATGAGGACTTCCTGGCCAGGAGCTTCACAATGTACAAGGCTTTATCTTCTGTAGTGCTCCTCCTTTTAATTATATTCTTTCTTCTTTCATCAATAAACTCTTAAAAAACTGTGATGGTAACCCTGAACTTTTCTCTATGTCTTCTCTTTTTAACTAGGCTTCACCACCTCTTCAAAGAAATTATTTTGAAAAGTTACATTTAATCCTTATAAGGTGCTGGTTTGTTAGGATATGTTGTTCAGTTTCCAAAGCCAGCTGTGAGGAATTCCGACCACAATTATTCTATGTGATCCCACCAGTTTAGAGGCAGAGTTAGTATTATGGCTTATGTCTGGATGTCACCACCCTCAAGGCTCACACACTCAAAAAGTTGGGACTTTTGGAAAGGGGTTGTATTAGCCCAGTGGGACAGCTGACCTGCTATGCTATGCATTTGATCAGAAGAGGTGAGGTCCTGAGGTGAGGCCTGGAAGATGTAGCTTCTCTCCTGGCTCCTCCCTCGGCCCTCTGGCTTCCCATCTGTGCTCCAGGCCATGAGCAGCTTTCCTCCACCCAGCCCAGACCCTTCCACCTTGCCTTCCCTCTTTGGATCTAGCCAGCTATGGGCTGAGCCATGAGCCAAAATAAACTTCTCCTTTAAATTGTATGTGCCATATATTATGTCTTAGAGATGAAGAAAGTAACAAAAACAGTTGGACTATATTTTCCTTTGTTTCCAGCACTGTATTTCTATTAAGGCAATCTTAATCTAATTTTTATAGGTGTGCATCATAGTTAACATAAACTTACAATTGACTTACAATAAACTTACAATAGACCTTTCAAATCGTTTCTTACCTGGGCTGCTATAAATACAACCTTTATTATTCTTTATGTGATATTTTGCCCTGAGATAGAACTACTTATATGTTTTTATTACATTTCATCTTCGAATATTTAGCTTAAGTTTCCTTATGTCAGAGTCTCTTTAGGCTCTTAATTTTATAGGCTAACACGTTTTCTATCCTTCTGAACTCAGTGTTACATAGGCATACAAAATGGGCATGACTAATAATTGTGGGTAGCAGTTATGAAGCCTGTCCTAGTAACTATTTTTGCTGCTGGAACAAAATACTAGACAATCAAAGTTGGAGGAGGAAAGGTTTATTTCAGCTTACAATTTGTAGAGGTTTCAGTCCAGAGTCACTTGGTTGCAAGGCAGTGTAGCATGGCAGAGGAGCATCACAGAGGAGCAACAGTCCGTGGAATGGCAGGCAGAAGGTAGCGAGCAGCAAGCAGCAAGCAGCCAGTCTGCCTTTCTCTTTTTTCCCATCTAGGCTACTAGGCTTTTGAGTAATGTCAGCCAAAACTATGCTAATTCTAATCAATGGACTTATTTGGTATCCTAGTATTGCATGACCTAGACCCAACCAGTTCTGCGTAGTACCCCTTCTGAGCACACGAGGCTTTGTGGAGACATCTAGATAAGCTATAACAATGCTTGCCTTGTGCCCAGCGCTGCTCTGAGTGATCTACATCATTTACATCATTTCATGCATACAACAACACTTTAAATTAGCTGCTAACCATACAGCATTATACATATAAAGTGAGGCACCAAGATATTAAGTAACCAACTCTGGGCCACTCTGCTTCTATGTAACAAAGTCAGGTGAGCTGAATTCAAAGCCTGCATGCTTTGTCACTTCCCTGTGCTTGGCTCTATCAGATTTTCTGAGGATTGTGTATGAAGAAAACACTGGAATAATGAACCATTTCAAAGGCTGCCATCTAAGTTGCATTCTCTCAAAGTCCCCTTAGGATGACCCACAAATGGGTCCCAATGAACTCTTCTGTTCTGCATTCGACATCTCATTGTCTTGTCTGCAAAGACACTGTTAAAACTTTCACTGGCTATGTTGCTTAGCTACAGTGTGTGCATCCACAGTTCCTTTGCCTTTGGCTGGGTCATCTCTCAAACCAGACTGTGATGGCCTAATTCCAAATTTAAGCACAGATGCAGGTCCTGCAGATTTGTGACTTCCCTTTCTGGATTCATAATGCCATCCCTTTCATAATTAAATCTAATATTTTCATAAGAAATGATATTAAGAACTGAAATATAGTCTTGACCCAGAAGGGGCTTTTGTTACTCAGTCAAATGGAAAATAGATCTCTGGCTCAGGTCTATCTCTTGGCTACTCTGGCTTTGCTTTTTAATAATTTTTAAATCACATCACTCACTCTGTTCAAATGCCTTCCAAAGTAGTCTACACCATTAGCCTATTGTTGTCCTTGGGTACATGTCTCTGTCTGATGTTTCCATGTTCTTTTGAAAACTGAGTTTATTGAACATACCCTCAAGACACTTTGTTGAACATACCCCCAAAGCATTTCTTCTTCAGGTGAATCCATCCTCAGTAAGTTGTCAGAATTTCCATTTTGAAAACTTCCTGTGCCATGTATAGCCACTGCCTTTTCACTGATATAGACTTTGCAGTTCCAAGTGTGGTCCTCAGATCAGGAGGGCTGGTGTCCACTGAGAGCTTATGAGAAATACAGACTGGAAGGCCCACCTGCTGAACTGCAGCCCGAAGAAACTGCGATGAGCATTTCAACAAAATCCCCAGGAAATTGTGAGCACATTAAAATTAGAGAGACTCTGTTACAAGCCCAGGGCTCTCAATCCATCTTTTCCTGTAACGTGGGATAAATGGCTTCCTGGGGCCAATTGCATCTGGCTGCACCCACCTGCAGGACTCTTGATTCCTCTGAGAAAAGAGAGCTGCTTTTTGTGCTGTCATTTCCCACATGAAAAAATGGTGCTTTCTTGTTGGTAAGAATTAGGTTTAGAGGAACTGCCTTTTTCTTTCCACTTGTTCAAACTGCAAAGTCAAATTTAATCCAACTTTCCTTCATTCTCTACAAATAGAAGCCCAAAATATTCCTTTCTATCATTCTGTTACAGCTGAACACATTATTATACTTTCAAAGCAATGGTGGTATCTGCTACCTTACTTTGTCCTTACAATAGCATTAAAATTCTAAAAGCTTAGATTACTATCCCATTTGTCAGATAAGAAAATTGAGGGTTAGAAAATAATCTAATGTGTGCAACATGGACAGCAGGTAGTGGCAAAGTGAGTGCTGGCATCTATACCCCTGTATTCTTTGCATTGTACTCGTTTATCTACAAAATATTTCAATTCTCTGTTCAGTATTGGAAGACATGCTAATAATCCCATGTTCACTTATCGAGCACAAATATTGGAATGTGCCCAACCAGGTACATATTACTCAGCCTCTCTCATTGCTAAGGGTGGTCAGGTGACAGTTCTGGCCAGTAAGATAGCAATGGAAATCTCCTGGGATTAACTGGTTTAATAGAGGTGCTATGAAAAGTACTACAAACTGAATAACTTAAACAACAAATGTGTATTATCTCAGCCTTTAAAGGCTGGAACACTGAATTCAATGTGCTTATAAGATTTCTTTCTTCTGTGGCCTAAGGGTGACATCTGTCCCCAGGCCTCTTGGATGGCCACCTCCTGGCCACAAGTCATTCTCCCACTATGCCTGTCTCTTCATACAACTTTCTTTTCTTTTCTTTTATATAAGAATACCATCATCTGGATTAGGGTTCACACTAATGATCCCTTTTAGCTTGATGAATAGTGCCAAATTTATCTCCAAACAGTTCACATCCTGAGATCCTGGAAGTGAACACTCCAAAGCATCTTTTTTGAGTAGACACAGTTCAAACCATAACCTGTGGGTGGGGACAATGGGCCTCTGGGGAAGCACTTGCTTCCCCTGGGGAGGGGACAGCTGTGGGGTGTCCTTCTGCTATAACTCTTCCTACTTTCTACCTCAGTCGTTGGAACTGCCCAGCCACCTTGCAATTATGATAAAAAGACCAAGAGCACTACACACTTAGACCAACCCTAACAATAACTAAATCTGGTTATATTGTGACTTGAGAAAAATAAGCCCATATGGTACAAGTTGTTGTACTTAAGTGTTTTTATTACTTGTAGCCAAACACATTCTAATATATTACCATTTTCAAACTGCCTTTGTATGATTTTGTCAAGTAATGCCAATTGCCAGAATAAAAGTGTCCTATTATTATCAAGCGAGGTCCACAAAAGACTTGGTGAATTGAATATTAATAGCAGCACATGTCTACAGAAATCCTGAAAAATAATGTCTAAGAAAAATATCTGTTGGAGATTGTCTACCAACTTATGTACCTTTTGTTGCTAGTTTTTGAAGGTGACTGGTGTCTTCCAGCCCCTAATGTGGTTCTTGAAAAGGCAATAAAAAAAAAAAAGGCATTTGCTATTTTTAGTGTCTTTACTAAGACTGATGTGAAAGAGACTGAGGTCATGACTCATAACCCTCCACACTGGAAATTTTAGCAAGTTCCTCCATGTACTTTGAGGACTAAACATGAGATCACCTCTGCCATTAAACTTTATAGTCTTAGGAGCACTGCTGCTCCCTTTCTCATGCCCTAGCCTGTAACGATCTCTTGGAAGTTGTTTGGGAAATTGAAAAATCTGGCAACCTGGTGGGTGTATCACCAGATATTGAGTATGAGAGAAACACTGGACAGAAGACAAGGGAGGTACCCCACCAACAAGCCCGGCGGGCACTGGAGCTGGATAGGAGGTGCCTGAGGTGTAAACCAGAATGCGGCTGTGCAAGCACAAATGCAGGCCACATGTTAAGGGCCACCTAAGGGTCTGCCCTGGTTGTCTTCCTTGCCCCTCCCTGTTCCTAGTCCTACATCTGAGGAAGAGTAATCTCTCCTGGACACTGCCAGCCCCTTGCATTTGCTTCAGGTGCTATATGTTTGCTTCTTGGTTCTAATCTGGGTGTTTTTATTAATTCTAATTGACTATACTTTTATCCAAAATCCTAGATAAAGCACTTTCACAGTCAAAGATAATTTCACCTCCCAACCCCAGTCATTTAAATTTTTTTTTACAATGATAACTCTAAATAATTGAGTACCTAAATGTGAGGCACTGCACTCAAATTGGAGAGGTATGTTTCATATGCAGTGCAGAATAGTCACTATTCTATAAGGCAGACATTTGTTGTCTGACACCGTATAGGCCCAAGACTTCAAAGGAAGAGGATACCTTCTAACACAAATCTCTCTCACTCTAAGCAGCATTCCAACACAGGTCTGCCCCACTTCAGGTCTGCTCTCCTTTCTGACTTCAAAATTTCTGCTTTGAAATAAAAGATAATAGAAAGATTGAGATTTCTTTCATAGGGGAAGGGGATAAGAAGATAAAAGGAGGAGGAGGAAGGGATGAAAGATGAAAAAATGGGATTATTATGTAGATGTACACACTTCACACAAGGATTGTAGACATTGCACGTGCAAATATAGACCAAAAATCATGAAGAGAGCCATGGGATGGGCAGACAGGGGAAAGGCAAGATGGGAAAGGAGATGGAAAAGGAATTAAGACGTGTTTTGTATGTATGTTACCTTCCAACAACAAATGTAATGTCATGTGCTATACACAAACTAAAAAGAAGTTTGCTTTTTAAATTTTGGTATTTGTTTGTTTGTTATTAACTTCCCCAAACACTACACATGTTACTTTTTGATCTCCTGGTCAGCCTTTTTTATTTTTGAATAAAAGATTTGATTATTGTTTGCTTTTGTGGTTTCTTCCTCTTTCTCACTAAAAAAAAAAAAAAAAAATCATTGAGTTAGAGAGTAGATCAGTATGTCAAGTTGTCTCAAAATATTCTTGAAAGCCACTTTCTGACTCAAATGTCTAGAGGGCAGAGCTAAATGGGGCCACCAGGTAAGAAAGCAGGCCAGCCCCACACACTTAGGAGGGGCGAGGAGGGAGAAAATGGAAAGAAAAATCTTATTAGGTTTTGTAGGTCAGGGAAATCCTTTCTAGCCTGGATTTTCAAACCTTCTGAATTTTAATTGAAAGTATTTCTCCAGGGTATTTACTTTAACATGACTATGCACTCTCAAAAAAATAGTCCCTATCCATATTAGAAAAAAAATTCCAGGAAGACAAGATTACATTAGAGGGAAGACTTTGATGATGTGCCTTTCTGCTTCGGACAGTGACAGTGAAGTTCCTGGCAGTGACAAAACAAAGGCTGCCAGTCTTCTATCAAGTACTTCTACTGGGAAAAACAGGATGCTTAAGGGCATGATACATGACTGCCTGTTCCCACCTAGAAATCTTCATTAATTCTTCAAAGAAATGAACAATACGCCTTTCAAGATTTATGACCATCCACACCAGAAAACGTCCCCAAATTGGACAGTAAAAGATTGGTTTTAATGTAACTGGGGCTATTGTTAGAAATGTATGAACATGACTGAACAAAGCTTGAAGTTCCCTTCATTTTCAGTTTTGTCCTCAAGTGCAAAAGATTGCTTATTCTTCTTACAGTACACACACACACACACACACACACACACACACACACACACACACACAAAAGGTAGAAATTCTCAATTGTTCTATTTCAACAAGTGCAAAGTCAAATGGCACATGTGACCACCAGTCTTTGTCCAAACTAGAAATTACTCTATCATTTCTGCACACTGGCTTATTACTACAACTACAACTGCCCTTATTAATAATAATGAAGATTATAATAATATGCTGTTTGAATTGTGGTTTTTGTCTTTCTGGATCCATATGTTCCTGTGTTTCATATCTCCTCCTCTCACCGTGTTCCTATTAGAATGCATCACTTATCATTTCTCTCTAACAAATATAAAGAAACAGAACCCTGGAAAGTGAGATAAAGTGAGGTCACATAGTCTTGAAAATTTGATCTTTTAAAACACTCCCTGTGTTAGAATTCATTATCTCCCTTGGAAGACAGAAAATGGGATGTGGTGACCCATAAGAAGAAATTTTCAATTGAAAGCAGTGATTCAGCATGGAACATGCTTCCAAATTAGGGCTCTTTCTCCCCTTCAGCCTGCAGACACTGTACAGAAGGCTGAGTATGTTAGGTGACTTTAAAGCTGCCCCACCTGAACCAGGACATTTACTGGACAACCTTTTAAGGACTGGGCAGCAATCTCACAGTGCTCTGACTAAGCAGTCATGCCTTGACTGCTTCCCTCACCTCTTACTCACCTTGCCCAGCCCTCATCTTAAGGAGAATCACCTTAGCTCCTTCCAGGAAGCTTACTTTCCTGCTTTCACCCCTGCTTCACTGAGAGAACCCCACTTGGCACTCTGTTCCTGCTGTGGCCCTGACATGGGGCGCCAAGCTAGTAGAAGTTCCCTGCACCAAGGAAGAATGCATTACATGTCACTCGTGCAGCCATCTGGGCTGATCCCCTGTTTAGAGTATGGTGGACAAGCCGCTTCCGTCTCAGGGGCCACTTCCCTCTTGGGTTCTTTTGGGTAAGTCTGCAGAAGTTCTTTGCAGGTAGAGGAGGCTCAGAAACCACAGTGTATAGTCACAGGCATAGACTCAGCATTTAGTGGACAGGGCCATTCAGCCCTGCACTCAGTGAGGACCATGTTAGGGTAGAAGGGAGGAAAACCATTCACTCTGTGCAACCTGGGAGATGGTCACCTCCCCTTAGTCAGGACACATAGGAGGTGACACTACTCAACTTATTCTTCAAGCAATCTGGATTCTGATTCTAGAATGAGAATCTGTAATTAATTAGAATTAATTCTTAGAGAATTAATTCTTTTGGCCCCTAACTTACATTTGAGCCTAACATTTTTTTTTTCTCTTGGTAATGAGTAGACCTCAAGAACACGTTCCTTTCCATGTAATAATTTTATCAATCAGTTACTGATTATTGGTCATTTAACACCTCAGGTGCCTGTGTTGATTACTCTGAGAACTGCCTCTTCCAGTCACAGCCTAGGTGCTTTAGGGTAGAGTTGGCTTTGCTGCAGCTCTGGCTGTGAGGCATGGGAACGAAGCCTGACCCATCGCCAGCTCATGTTTCCTGCATGACACGGTTAACTCCAGGCTGAATGCCAGTCAGAGCAAATCTCAGGACTTTCCTAGAAGCTACCTGGTTTGCTCTGGTCCATTGAGCTGGTGCCAGTGGTATTGTCACACTAGGAGTAGACAGCTACAGAGCCACACCATGCAGAGCCTGAGATGAGGTAGCACAGAGAAAGCAATGATCCAGAACCAGGATATAGACCAGTGGCCTTATTGAGGACTGAATTACACTGTCTTGAGGCCACCCTCCTTCCTGTACTTTTTAGTAATGAAACCCTTTTTTCAGCTTGAGCCAGTTTAAATTGGGTCCTTTGCCACTGTTTTAATAAAAAGTCTTCCAATGTATATGCCGTATCACTTTATTCTTGCATTTCTATTTGCCTAAAAACTGGATGAGCTAATACACCGCATTTGAATAACAAATGAGATCTTAAATATAAGGGAATTTTCAAGAGTACAAACAGAAATATGAACAATCATTGGCATTCTACCACAAAAGTAAGCACTTCCTATTTTTTTCTTTGGTGGTGTTATTTTAAATCTGATTCCTGTGATGAAATTGCATAAGCTGACTTACAAAAAAATGGATTTGGCTGATGGAGTTTATTTGGCTAGAATTTTGTTTCATCTTTTCTGGACTTTAGCTCAGGAAAACTTAATGTCAAGTGAAGTTCATCCTTCACCTCTCATCCTAAGATCCAGCTATTCCCTAACACACAGCCCCATGCCCTGTCACCAAGTTCTACCAGATGCTTTTAAAAATGTATCTGTAATCCATTCCTTATTAATGTCTTAACCTACATTGTCAGTATTTCTTGCATAAATTGCAAGAAGCTTGGATTGTGGTGTAGGCTCCTACGGGAGGAAGTACAGGCATCTCAGCATCATGACGAATTACCCCCAAACTTCATAGTCCAAAACAGCTATAGAAATTATCCCATAGTTTCTGTGAGGTAGGATTGGAGAGTGGCTTAGCTAGGCAGTTTGGGCTCAGGGTCTCTCCTGAAGTTACAATCAGAATGGTGGGCAAGGTTTATCATTTCAAGGCTTGACTGAGATGGTGACCTGCTTCCAGTGGCTCCGTCGCATGCCTTGCGAGTTGGGCTGGTTGTTGGAAGGAGGCACCTTCCATGCCACATGGTCTGCTCCGCATTGCTACTGTTTTCATGATAGCAGCACGAGGCAGCAGGCTTCTCTTCGAGCAGTGATGACGAACCTTTTAAAGATGGGCACCTAAATCACAGCTAACTCCCACTTATTCATCACGAAGTGCCAACACTAGTAAAACCTGAATTCTGAGGTTTTAGTTTAGAAAAACTAACTAATACAGTAATATTTTTTGTCTTAAAAGAAAAATAAATAATATGTGTATTATGGGTTTGCCACCACTGATGTAAGAGTATAAGAAGGAAGCCACAGTGTTTCCAATTACCAACTGTAGGAGACATGCACTATCTTAAGCCCCTGTATTACTCTAAGCAGCCCTATCTAGTGTGAGAAGGGTGCCCAAAAGTATAAACACCCAGGACACTTGGCCGTCTTGAACCTGGCTACCCCATTTGGAAAGAATGAAAACTTCAGTTTGGGGATTCCAAATTCTGTTTTGAATATAAAGTAATTAAATATTATCTTGTTAGAGAAGAATCCTGAAGAGGTGAATTTAAAAACTGTGGCACAGTCAGGTGTGGTGGCACATGCCTATAATCCTCAGCACTTGGGAGGCTGAGGCAGGAGGATCGGTGTGAGTTCAAGATCAGCCTGGGCTACAAAAGTGAGCTCAAGGCCAGTCTGAACTTCATAGCAAGACCCTGTCTCAAAAATAAATAAATAAATAAATACATACATACATACATACATACATACATACATACAATTTTAAAAAATAAAAATTGTGGCCCAGAAGAATAATGTCCACTGGGAATCATCAGCAAAAGGATGGCAGCTGAGGGTATGGAATGAGGGAGTACCCAGGAAGAATGAGCAGGAGTGATGGAGTAGTCACTGTCATCAAAGAATGGATGGAAGGAAAAGAGGCTGCACAGAAGACAGAAAGATCAACCAGAGAGGTGGAAGGAAACCCAAGAGGAGGCAGCTCCCATGAAACCAAGAAGGGTCCAAGAATAAGCATGCCTAAGTTCCCAGTGAATTCTAGAGCTCTTAGACCCCAACTGAAGGCTATAATGACAGCAAGCTTTGCTAAGGGACTGATGCAACTGAAAGATAACATATGTAGCAGATAAAGCAGAGTTTTAATTTGAATGACTTTGGGATTCATGCCAGTAATTGGTGGACCATATTTCTGGGTGTGTGTAAGTGGGTCATGGAATGTGGCTTTGGGGTCTATATCTACTCTTTCAACCCCTTTCTTTCTGGCACTTTACTCTGTCTCCTAGCCACCATGAAATAAATGGCTTCACTTCACAATGCCTCCTGCCATGATACCGCAGCTAACTATGGACTAAAACCATAAGCAGACCAAACTTTTCCTCTCTTCAGTGGTGGTTGTTGGGAATTGGATCTCAGTAACAAGAAAAGAAAAAGCTGGCTAGTATAAGAAAAAATTGGTCCTTGGAAATTGACATATTACTGCATTTGCTTAATTTCTCCTTATCTTTGTAAACACAAAATGAACAATCTTGTTTTAGTTTTGGCAGAGAGAATAGATTTTAATTCTTGGGTTGAAAATCTGTGTGTGTGTGTGTGTGTGTGTGTGTGTGTGTGTGTGTGTGTGTGAGAGAGAGAGAGAGAGAGAGAGAGAGAGAGAGACACCAGCTTAGCTTGCCCTGGTGAGCCTAGAGTAGCATGTGATGCCAGGGACTGAATTTCAGCCCTTGAGCTTGCCTAAGTGGGTGCTTTAGACTACTGAGCTATCTCACTGGTCCTAGACTTTAATTCTTCTTTGTTTGTTCCACTCTTCAAATTGAAATACTTTCCCTCTGTGTTCTGTCTACTTATTGCCTCTAAATTTTTCATGAACATTAAAAAATCAGTTTATTATCTGGAACATCAATCCTGACTAGCAACCTAGCATAGTCTTCCTTTTTCTTTTTTTTTTTTGAGAAAATAATCAATCATTCCATCTGTGCTCTGATTTAGAGTTCAGAGTCTCTAGCCTAACTCTGTGGCCTGGGGTATTACTTTGGAACAATTCCATCAGAATCAGTGTTTTTTGCTGATTAGTTGATACTTTGGTGAGCCATAATTACGAGGATAAAGCTTTAGGAAACACCTCTTTAATATAAATATGAAAGAGTTATGATTACATTTAATTTTTTGTTTTGTTTGTTTCTTGCCTTTGAAAGGCTTCAGGATGGATCTGTGTGGCTTAGAGACTTATTTTGCTTCATTTAGGACTATTTTAGTAGATCTATGATCTATTTATTCTGCACCTGACCAAATATATTTGTTCTGACCCATTTCCTAGACAGCTGTTTTCTGTTTACTTGCCAGAGAGAAAGTGCTTGGTCAGCCAAGGAAAATATTGCAATTATTAGCAAGAGACTCTCGTGTGACAGCTAGGTAAACCAATTGTATTCTGACCCTCTTCTCTGAAGAGTTCAAGTTCAAGTCTCTCCAGGTGGGATTACATCGGGGAAAAAAATAAACAAAATTTATGTTAATACATAAATCTAATTCTTCCCCATGCAAATGAAATCTCCAAATGGGATTAAAGCTCGTACTCCTGTGTATCTTATAAGAATAATTGACAACATTAATATCCCCAATTTTCTTTCATCTCCTTCCTTCCTTCATTACTGAAAAGACACAGGAAACACTTCATTCACTTCTGGAATATTGCTGTCTCTGACATGGAAAGCAATGAACTCTCTTTAATAGCTATAGCATTTCACAATAGTGTACAAAGAGTCCAGCACCCAGAAAGCTCCCATAAAACCTGGAATGCTGTCAGTCTGATCATGCAACCATGACCTTGGTAAACACCACTCTTTAGAGGTTAAATTTATCCTCTATCTTATCATTGTATTAAGATATTAGAGTTCCAGTAATTCCAAATATGACTGTATTTGGAGAAAAGATCTTTAAGGAAATATTTAAGTTAAAATGAGATCAGTAGAATACATTCTAGTCCAGTATAATTGATAAACTTGTAAGAAGAAAAGACTAGGACACAGAAAGGAAGGGAAGACACGTAGAGAAAACTATCATCTACAAATAAGGAGAAATACCACAAGGGAAAATGACCCTGACAATGCATTAAACTTAGACTTCAGATTCCAGAATGGTTGGAAAATCAATTTGTGTGTCTAGGCCACCGATCAGTGGTGCTTTGGTACAGTAGCAATAGCAAAGTAATACACTCGAGTGTTGAGCTCTGCTGTTGGGATTTCTTTAGGCAATCAGGTCTCTGAATCCCAGAAACCCAGGATGCATCAGGCAGCTCTCTCCAGTTCTGCCCACCTCAGCAAATCAGCCTTCTAGGCCTGAGCCTCACCTCAAACCTCTCTTGGGTTTTGTTATTTTTAAACCCATGTCTATAATGTATTGTAATCTAAATTAGTCCCAATAGTAAGCAGCTAGAGTGCTATCTTTCTTAAACTGCATGCACATACATATGCAAACATACTTTGTGTGTTAATAACTAATAAATATTCTAATAAGTGTTCTAATGACCAACAAGAGGCAAATTTTAGAAAGCAATGTATTCTTGTAAACAAGCACATGGAAGATATTCAGACTCCATTTATGTTATTCCTTTTCAGTCATATATTAAAACATGAGAAATGTCTTAATATGAATCTGTTGGGCTTCTGAAAAACCTCTTGGATTTTTTTTTTTTACTCCTTAATTTGATTCAAAGTACATATTTGAGAAAATTCTCACAACTATGAGCTAAATGCAGAAAATGAAGACCATTAAAATAGGAACTAAAATAAGTGCAACAAAATGACTTTTTAATTTGAATTATATTAGTGTAGTTAATCTACAATGTTTATGGGGTTTTTGCTCTTGCGACAATGTTATTCTCTATGGACCTCCCAATTTCTCTGAGAGGGAGAAAGCTAAAAAAAAGTAGGAAAAAGCTTTCATTTGCAAATAGAAAGGTAGACTGTAAAGAAAGTCCTTCCCCCACCCCAACCCCAGCACCTACTGTCTGGTGCAGGATTCTAAATTTTTACAGGCACTCCTGCCTTTAAGAAAAATTTAAATATGTACCCTCAAAGCACATCTTTTTATTCATTTCTTTGCAAATGATATACTTGTACTACTCTGCTAATACAGTATGTACATTATAAAGCACACACCAAAAATAGAGCTTTTCTAAGAATGGGTTTAAAATTCATTTTCTTCTCCTAGATTACCTTATGTTTTCCATGTGCATACTCTGCTTGGCAAATCACTGAATTATCAAATCGAGTGTGGGAGTAGGTGCAGATCCTTGGGCTCCCTTGAATACATCTATTTGATCATCCTACTGTCTCCAGTTTTAAAAGATAAGTAACTCTTTTGTGTGCAAAAGAGCAGATCCTGTGCACTGAACATACTCAACTCTGAGAAACTCCCTCAGAAATACACACCAAGTACAAACATGCAAACATTTTTCTTTTGCTTTTGGCAGTCCCCGTGCCCATGAGTCTCAGTTACTCTCTCATCACTGCGACAAAACATCTAACATCCACAACTTTAAAAAGGAGAGCTTTATTCTGGTCCACAATTTCAGCCCATTGTTGGCTGACTGTCTGGGGCAGGAGCAGGGCCTGGCAGAGGGAAGGCTGACTGTTATTGTTTATGTCTAGTTGTCCCCAAAAAGCCTCATGGAGTCATTGGGCGGGGACTTCTAGAGTTTGAGACTTGATCCATGATCCCTGGGATTATGGGTTTTAGTACTGGTGGGATTATGGGTGGAAGTACTTCTGGGATTATGGGTGTAGCCTAGGGCGGGAGCTAAGGTGGAGAGCCTGAATGTAATATAAAGAGAGACAGACTGGAACTCTAGCTGTTGCTGCTGCTCTGCTGCCCTGATTGACTGGCTGCCTCTGCTGCCATTTTGTTGCTGTTCTACCTCCACGAACTGGATGCTCTCCACCCTGCTCCACTCAGCCTTGGGCCAGCCGAATATGGACTCAAACCTCTACGAACTGTGAGCTAAATAAACCTTTCCTTCCTTTATTTTCAGTGTCGGGTATTTGTCCCAGCAACGAGCAAAAAGTAACTAAGACACTGACCAATGCAGAGCAGCCAGGAAACTGAGAGGGAACGGAGGAGCCAGGGTAAAAGCGCAGCCAGCTGGGGCCTTTCTCCTGGGATCTCTGGGCAGGCTCCAGCTTCCAACAGCAAGTCCAGCTACTGAGCTCATCAGTGGATGAGACCACTAATGAACAGCACACCCATGATCCAGTCACCGTCCACTCTCATGAGAATTTGGGGGACATGTGGGACCTAAACTATCATAATAGCACTCGCACAATTCTGGGTCCTCAAGTTCGTTGGACCTGTACTCCGAGGTATGACCATATGTGACACCTCACATCACAGGAGAAGACAGTGCTACAGTGAGGAGAATGAGCTCAGCCTTGATCATTTTTTTTGTCTCTGTTTCTCTTTATAAAGAATTACAAATAGAGAGGATAAACTAGAGTAGAGGTCTGAGCACAAGTAGTTATATTCTTCTACTTCAGTGCATTTCTTGGGGATTAGATTTGAGTTAAATTAAAATCAAATTGTTTGAGATAGTAAGTTTGAGTTTATCCATCACAATGTAAGAAAAATAATTTCTAGTTACCTACTATCTTCTTAAAGTAATTTTACTTAAGCAATCAGTGATTAAGGTCTCTGTGTTGTGGAATGTGATACAGTTTGTGTTTGTGTGTTTTGTTTTTACTTTCTCCTTTTATATATTGAGCTTGTTTAAAGTATCATTGATATACATATACATATTTACATATAATAGTTTTCCTTTAAAAGAAATAAGTCAGATATCCACATCTAAGTGAATGAATAAATCTTTAAAGTTGTTCACTTCCAATGTTGAAAGGAGACCTTCAGCTCAGAGCAAAGTGTTCTGGGAGGCAACTGGACCTGTTGGTAACATGGTCACATGTAGGGCACCTGCCTGCACCTCCTATAGAGATAGGATACACACCCCCATCTCCTCTCACTGTCTTTATGACCAACAGTGGCCCCTCAGCAAGATAACTGATTAGATGTACAAGACACTGCCTTCACCCTACAGCCAATTTTTTTTCTTTATATTTAGCCAAATGATTCACAGGATCCAAAGTTGCAGAAATTTAGGGGTTTTAGATATGATGAAATCTCGGAAATCACCTAACAATTCAGACCCTCCTTTTTCTTGTTGAGGAAGTCACAGCCCAAAGAGGAAATACCTTGTCCAAGGTTACCAGCATGTTAGGAAAAGAGCCTGCTGCATTATAGCCATGTCCTTCAGAATTCAATTTCAAAAACAGTGACCATGTAGATCTAAGGTTGGGCACATTTCTGGTTCTCATTTCCTTTGTCCTGGTTTGCTGCTTCTCCTTATAGCTCTGTTATTACTCCAGTATTGATAAGGAGCCTGTAATTGATTATCAATAGCGATTGGTACAGTAAAGGACAGGACAGCTCTCCTAGCTCTTGCTGGAGTCCTCCTTCCAACATCAACAGGGCTGCAGACTCACTGTCCCCTTGCTCTCACTAACAGCACTTGCTATGTCCGTGGAACTCTGAGCGTGCAGCATAGCAGCACACTGAACATGCTCTTGGGTTCTTTCAAGGCAAGTTCCTTAAAGGATTTTTAAAGAATGTTTTTTTCAGGTAAAATAGAGGAAATGTAGGCATCAATTGAATAACTTTTGAATTATTAGGAACAAAATTATCAGAGGTAAGAATAGAAATTTTTGTCAAAAACCATGATAATGTGAAATCAAGAACATGTAGACTGTTTATTTTGTGGGAGACAAATTACTATACAGCCATTTTGCATTCATTTAGCAACTCAGAGTCGTGTGCCAGAAGACATATGTGTAAAAGATGTTTTGGAGCCATATCAGCAGTAAATATAGTAAATGATTCTAGAAGGTGAGAGAGATTCCTTTGGAGTAATGCACTTGAACTCTTATTATGCCACTTTCCATGGAAATATTGTCACATCAGACAGGAAATGGTATAAAAATCATAGGAATCAACTTTGACCACAGAATCAACTAAAACCCTTAAAAGCAAACTATCTGCATAACACTTGAGTGGCTGAGGGGGCTGGGAAAAAAAAGCATCGATTTTCTGACCCAGAAAAAGTGACTAATAGCTGTAACACCAAGAAGAACCATAGACTGAGCTGTAAGATGTGATAGGACATTAGACTAACAATCACTTCTTAAAATTCAGTTGGAATTCATTAAATTGCTTCATGCTAGATGGTTGTTCATGACTTCTGTCAATCTTTTAGCCAAATAAAATCGTAAGGAAAAGAAAGTCTATTTCATTAATATTTCATGCCATTATGTTTTTATGATCTCTCCATTTCCATTGTTTATTTGCAAAAACCATAATTAAGATTATAGATAGTGCATCTTCCATAGAACATTTTCATCCTAATAGGAAATACTGGTTACTCTTATAGCAATCTGCCTTCCACAACCTAACCTTAAGGCAGAGCTGCCAGTCACTGTTGAAGCAAGACACAGGGAATTTGATATGATACCCACCCATCCTTCCAAAGCAAGTTCATGGCCATGAACTTTCTGTTTGAGATAAGCCTTAAATATAACCCTCCATGACAAAAGAAACAAAACAAACAGACAAACAAAAAACAGAAATAGGGCTCTTCATTCACTCTGCCAGGGATGGAGAACGGTGACAATGTAGGAGCGGAGCCAGATGCGGAATAACAGCAAAACTCTTTAACATAATAAATAGACCAAGGAGTAGCCTAGTGCCTATTTTATTTTCAGTATTAATATAGAGAAGTAACCCTCATTATTTGAAAAATAAAAACCAATATGTAAGTAAATATTGACTTCATATCAATAAGAAGATCAATGTTAAAATAAAAGAAGTGTGATTAAAAAATTGAAGGTTTTAAATTCTGTTTATGTTAACAATAACAAGAACCTCAAGGTATAGCAATGAAGAATTAGTTTATTTTAAGGCAATTATGTGGAAGACAGCTAATAAAATTACATTGACATTATATACACTTCCTTTCCACAAGAACCACAGCAATCAAATCAAATTAAATTTAAAAGAATGCGCTAAAATACTCACTACCCAAAGGTGATCAACAGATCTTCCTTAAGCATCTAGCTGTGATAATTAGGAGGGTAATGTTTGATTTGCCCATAAAACTCATTATTTCTTTTTCTATTTCTGGGATTCATTTATCTCACTTACCTATGACCTGTTTAGTATGGATCTGGGTCACTTTTAAATTAAAGAGTACGCATTTTGGGATAATGAGAAGTCTACAAAAAAAAAAAAAAAAAAAAAAAAAACCTGGGGATATAAATAAAACATAGGCATTCCTTAAGTCATAAACACCTTGCTTACGAACTCACATACGGGTGAGCAGAGTGCTGGATAAAGGTGAGTGTACTGAGCCTTGGCAGCCTGGCACCTAGAGGATCATGCAGACGATGGAAATGACTGGAACCACCATCTAAATGGGATGCAATCAATACCTAAGAAGGAACGCAACCAGAAAATCCAGATGTTTCCATAAAGATAGTTAATGTTTCAATGTTAGACACATGTTCTTGTAAGCTATCATGGGCCTAACTCTTCTGAAACCTGTAATATTCAAGAAAGATAATTCTGTTGACCTTTGTAGTGGATTTCTAACTGTTGGACAGCTTATTATACTCAGCTGAATTAAACTAGTATGGTGTGTGGAAGTCCTGAGAGTTGTTGCCAGCAGCATAAGGGCAGAACAGGAGAAGCTGTCGAAACGCTGTTAGGGATGCTGTTTGGAGAAGCTGCTGGAGCTGTTGGAAGCTGTCAGTTTTCTTGTGCTGTTCTCCTGGAGGACCTTGTCCTACGGGTTTTCCCAATGAACTTTGGAGGAGCTTTGGTCCTCATCTTGAGCATCACTTCCTGTCTCAAGGGGAAGATAGTTCATTGTTCAGCGTCATGGGGAAGCTTGTTGTGTTCGCTTTCCTGATGTCCTGATGGGAACTCAGCTTTCCTAATTGCCGAAGGAGCTTGGGACTTTCCTGTTGCTGAGAATGGCTATGATGCTTTTGGGAGAACTCTGGTGCTTGCCTTGAGCATTACTTCACGGCTCCTGTTTAGGTCCCTCAGCCTGCTAGCAGTTTCTTCATCCTGCTGGCACAGACTTCCTAGCTCCCTGCACTGACCCTTTGGCCTTTCCAGCACAGATCTGTGACATGAACCTGCATGAGACTTGTTGTGGGCTCTAGACCTCCAGTTGGAGGCATTGGAGCAATGTGGGAGGCATTGCTATGACCTCTAGATTTTCAGCTGGACAGGATATTGGAATCTTGGCTCTTAGCTGGAGTCTTTAGTGTTTATGTGAGTGAACCGATTTCCTGCACTTCTTATATATCATTCTTGGATGATTCATTATAAAATACTATTATAAAATATGTGCATATTATATTCTTCCCCTTCCACAAAAAAAAAAAAAAAAAAAAAAAAACACCCCAAACCATGACAACCTTCTTATTCAGAACTTGTAAATCTGGTCTGCTGTGTTTCTAATGTGTTTTTAGACTGTAAAATAATTCATCTGTAATTGACAATAGGGACTAAAGTTTATAAAACAAAAGAGACACATGGGTTGGCTCAGGGCCTTCTGTCAAAATATGAATGCTTTGTGTCAGATAGTAAAACCTGCCAGAACCTCATTTACACAATATTCCTTGGTCTTTGTGAATTTTTACTTTAATCTCTGTAATGTGCAGATATAATCTGTCAAGGTACATTTTACCAAACTACCTTGACTTTTTAGTCTATTTAGTTTATTTAGTATATTTAGTAGAAATTAGTATGATCTTGACTTCTGAACTCCAAAATTTAATTGGGATTATTATTTCACTGACCCTCTATGTGTTGCCTCAATGCAAATTAGTCTGTCTTGATTTCATGTTCCCCCAAACACTGTTATTTTGGGTATGGCTTTTGCAGAATATAAGGTTTTTTCTTTCTTTTTTATAATCTTATTTATTTATGTTTTTATTTGGTACAGGGTCTCATCATGCAGTGCAGGCTTGTAGTGATCTTCCTGTTTCAGCCTTCCCAGGGCTGGGATTACAAGCATGCACCATCTCAGGATCAAGATGTTACTTTTTGTTAAGTTTCATTTCATTTTTATGTAATGTTTCACATTAGGTCTGTTTAGTAATTAATTAGTAACTTTAAACCAGTTTTTCAACATATGTGATTCAATTGTGGCTAAACCCTTCCATATAACATTTCACTGAGCAGCAACATTCAGATAGGAAACTGGGTTCCTTATCAACCTTGTAGACCCTGGGGAGGTAGCGGTGAACAAGATAGACCTGGACTTTGCTTTCATGAGGCAAACTTCCTGATCAGGCAGGTATAGTAATCCCTGCAATGAATTGTCACCTGTCTTCAGCTTCTTCAGTCTATGTCAAGGGAGCACTTTCATCTCTCTAGGCTAAGAGAGCAAAAAAAGAGCCTCACCACTGCTCCTGGCCACTGCTTCTGGGAGGGAGAAGGTAGGGTTGCCGACACCGCACACCTGTTGCTGCCACCTCCAAAGCAAGTCAGGAGCACCCAAGAGCTCTTCTGGCTTGCTCTTGTCTCGCCCTCACTTGTCTAACCCTCATTCTCTGTGACCCTTGCCCTCTGACCTCAGAATGTATTAAGATTTGATCTCTGGGCAGCTTGAAACTCAGCTTCCTGGTGACTTTCTAACAAACAGCTTTGAGCCATTATATTTGTCCAAGGCAGATTCTCCTATTCCTCTCCATCTTACAAAATCAGTGTTCAACCATTCAGCCATCCCTGGCTCTCACAAAGAGGAAGGGTGGATCGGGGTGGAGCTCCAATCTGGCCACATCTGGAAGCCCTGCACATGCATTTTCTGCGTTCCATGACCCCTTTTGGCCATTCTGTAGAAACCACTGTCTGGTGGAAACAATGTCTTCATGCTTACCTCATCTTTAAACTCATCTAACTTATTGTGCAAAAAACGGCAACTGCATTTAAAAGTCTTCAACAACTTCCCATCAACTTTCAATTAAAGGTGAACTTTTCTCTGTAGTCAAAGCCTTTCTTTTCATCATCTTTACTTCCAGATGAAGCACACAGGCTTCCCAGGGTCTGGAGTATGATAAGCTATCTTTTGGCCATATGGTCCTTCATGTACTGTCATTGTGTGTGATGCCTTTCTAGCCACTCTGCTTGGCTTGGTCCTTCCCATATTCATGTGTCTTTGTACAAGCATTACCTCCTCAGGGAAGCCTTCCAAGATCACTTTCTTATCCTTGCTTTCTGTAATTTTTACCTCCACAGGATATATCCTGTAGCAAGAAGACTAATTATTTCTCCTTTCACTATCTCAGAGAAATTCCACTCTTCATAAAATTTGAAGGAATAAGCTGCGTATAGCATCAGTGTGGATTTTGTAACACTAACAGCGACTTCATGGCACTAATGAATGGACAAGTGACGGTGTGACAGGAAGCTTAAGGACCATTTTGAATCTTGTCCTTAAGGAGAATAGTTACAAATCTAACGCCAGCTTAAAATATTTTATAAAATAGTCTTGCCATTGTTTGGGGGCTGCCTGGAGCTACTTTTTGGTTTAAAAATAATGCTGATTCCTGGTGCTGTCAGGGGCTTGAGTGGTGACAGGGAAAAGTAAAAATATGAAAAGCATAGCGGCGGTGTTAAGAATTTGCAATCTAGTAGGAAAAAAGTCAGGCATGAAGCACGTGGAGCCTGATTAGATGAACAGTTTCTGTGCTGAGAAAAGCATGAATTATGAGGCTCAGGTTTAAAGTGTACAGAAGAGGAAAATGTTATATTAAGGAAGCTATCCTAAGGAAGATGGACTTGAACCTACACTTGCCAGGCTATGGCTTGGTTGACAAAAGGGAAGGGGCTTCGAGCTCTAGAATGTCTCCCAGAGAGAAGGCCATGAAACCAGAGGAAATGGATTTCACCTTGGAGATGGCCGAAGGCATAATGGTTAAAGAAATGCTGGTGGTAAAAGGGATTGAGAGAGGGTTTCAGGTGAGGTGAGAGGGATTTTGTGTGCAACAATGATCTTCAAGTGAGGAACTTGGACCTGTTCATATAAGCAATAGGCAATTGTTGACCAGAGAATAACTGTCTCTGTACTTAAGGACAGTTGAGTCACCAGATGGTGATGTGTCTGTCTATCTATCCATCCATCTGGCAAAGGTAACTCAGACAACCAGGGAGCCATGAAAGTTATAGGGAGGCTCAAATTCAAGGGACACTGTAAGGAATTTATGAAGGAATGAGGAGGGGCTCTGTCCACACAGATCATTATTCATCTGCAGAGTGGAGCTCTCCAAAGAATCAACTTCCCAGTCATATGCCATTTGGGAATCGTTGGAAGAGAAACTATTGCTGTAATGAATGAGAACTTTGGGCCCTTGAGCACATAGCCCAGAGTTCCCCAAGGACACTGCTACTCCTCCAAGAGTTTATTTAGCACATAGTTAGTGGAGATTTCAGTCCATATTTGGCTGGCTCCAAGGCTGAAAGGCACATGGCAGAGGGTAGCAGTTTAGATGGTGGAAAACAGCAATGAGCAAAGGGGGGAGCAGCAACTGTGGCAGTAATAAGCCTCTCTCCCTTCCTTATCTTGTATGCAGGTTACCCACTCCAGGGCAGGTATAAAAGAGATCCCACAGAGAGAAGGCCACAGATCAAGAGGAAATGGATTTCACCTCAGTAATGGCACAAAGGCTGGAAAACTGCTGGTGGCAAAAGAGATTGAGAGGGTTTCAGGATTATTATCCCCATAATCCCTTCCCTGGACATGAATTAATCACAGACTCTAGAAGCTGTCCCAGTAACTGCATGAAGCTTTGGGGAGACACCTAGATGCAAACCACAATAGGTGCCAAGGTGCTGAACATAGAATATGTCAAGACGTAGCTTGGAAAGGTAATATAAAGAAAGGCCTAGCGCCTTAGTAGCAAACTTCCACCTGTAAATCACACACAGGCCTCAACAGTACTTCTGCCTATGAAAAGCTACACCACTGAGGAAGCAAACGGAGACCTGGTGCTCTGAGCATGTGGACAGGTTGCTCCTCCTTAAAATCCTTATCAAGCCCTGCCTTGCACTGTTAGTCTCTAATCCAAAATTCAATTCATCTAAGAAATTGTCTGCATCCTGTGGTCTAAATAACTACTCTGAGGACAACAATGTGCATTGTGTCAGTTATTATGAATGTACTACTAACGTGTTTTGAAACTGTCACATTATTATTTCTTATTAAAGGTAATTTAAAAAAAAGAAAATGAAATTGTCTTTTAATCCCTAAACCTGGTGTTTGTTCTTAGCTCAAAGTATGTGCACCCTACGTGGACATCTGGCCTTCACCACGGTTTCAGCCATTTTTGTTATACGTAGTCAACCATGGTCTATAAACACTAATATTTGTCTTGATTATTTTAAGACAGAGATCTTATTCATATGATATACTATAGTATATTGTTCTAATTGTGCTATTTATTCCTAGCTACTATTTTAATCTCTTACTATGACTAATTTATGACTTAAACTTTATCATAAATATGTATGTATGGAGAAAATGTGGTATGTAAGACTTGGTGTTCTACTTGGCTTTAGGTGCCTACCTGGAAGCTGGCATGTACCCCTGTAAGTAAGGGGGATACAGCAAGGGAAAGAATGATTAACAAAATTTAAAACTTTAGTATTGATACACTAGACTATAAAAATATCACTGTTTGCTCCATTTTATTTTATTTCTTGTATTTTAGGGAAGGGTCTGTAGGGTGTTCAAGGTCTCCCTACTAGACTCAAACTCATAGTGATTCTCCTGTTTGCAGCTTCCCAAGACCTGGGATTATAGGTGCACACCATATGACCAGTCTCAACTGCCGTCCCAGGGCCTCAGTATCTCAGTGGGCCCTATGGGCTGGGCTGGTGCAGCAGGCCCGAGGTTCAAACCTCTGGCCACTGTACCTGCTTGAGGTACTTTAATCTGTTGAGCTATTTGGCCAGCCCTTATCTGCTCTATTTTAAAAATCCCTATAAGGAGCTAATTTTTCAAGTGGTGTGCAAGATTCAGCACTGTTTTCCTTTGAAGAACATACCTATTACACAAAGCGACATAGTTGAGTACTATTTTGTCATTTCCTGCTATTTATTTTATAATTATATTCCTTAGCCATTTTGTGGCTCTTTTCTTTCCAACTATATTATAAATTCCCTGAGGGTACAAAGCCATTATTAAGGTTTTGGTTTTATCCTGTAGTTTTCCCCCTGCTATTTCTTGGTACACGGTGAGCATTCAATAAATGCCCTTTCTATCAGATCAAGTTGTTAAGTCAGAAGAGAATTCAGTGGTTTATAGTTGGGTCTAAATCTTTCATGACTGGAGAAGAAAGAAAACGGGGAGGTATTTCAGCCTTAAAATGGCATGGGAAATTTGTTTTTTTTCCTCTATAGCAATACAAGTTGATCATATTGGATTTACCATGTAGCAGGGATCATGGACGTGCAATACAAAACCCAGATGACAGTATGAAATGTATTTTGTGTGTATTCACAGAATTCCACAGAATCAATCACTACCCCTTTGCCCGAGTTAATATGAACTCTAGGGGCAGTAACCTACAGATCTCTAATAGAATTCACCAAGGGGAAGTGGTAGGCATTCCCATGGAGCCATTACCTTCCTGCCAGCTGTGATCTATGAATGACAGCATCCCAGAAAATGCATTGACACAGCAGAATGTAATGGCTCAGACCGGGCCTTTATGTGGCGCTGGCCAGTGATCTGTAGACAATGTCTACTGGAAACTTTCTCAATTGTCTTCTCCAAGCTTTCCTTCACACTTTCAGGGTCTCTCTGGGTAATTTCCCCAAGGCAGGGATGTCTGCCCCTGCTCAAAGATTACTGAAATTTGCCTCAAAGCATCTTTTTTTACACTAATGAGCCACTGTAAAACCAATGAGAACGTGAATAACAGCCACAGAGAAGATTTTTATCTAATCTACAACAATACAGGCATAGCTATGTTTGCTGCACAAGTGTAATTAAGCGTCAATGGACAGACTGAGTTTTTATTTCTTAATAAAACTACTTTGTCTATACCTAAAGAAGCTCTACACGTCTCAGGTCAGTTAGCAGGCTGATGAGTATTTGATGATTGCGCGCAGAGTTTTGTAAATCATTGTGTGTCGAGAAGAACATATAGTTTCTGCTCTGATAGAGCTTTTGAGTTCAAAAAGGAGAAATTGATCCTTTTAGCCATCATGGGCTCCATTGCTAAGTACGTGGAGTCTGCGTTCTGAGTTATGAGGTGATGGTGCACTGGAAGCTGCCTAATAAATATTTATGCTTCACACATGGTTATTTTAATTCTGTGACACAGTGCCACTAGGTAACAACAAAGATAGGTAGTACACAGCAAGGTAAAGAGTGGACTGGTTTATGGATGCTGAAAAAACTGGACTCTTACACCTCTCCAAGAAGTCAGTGGAATGTAGGAGGAACGGTTGAAAAAAGGGGAAAGATAGGAAGTTTTAACATTTGCTAACATCTATTATGCCCTAGATGCTTTAAAGGTAGTCTTGTTTTCACTTATCAACATCATTTTGAGGTGAAGATTATTAACATCACTTCATACATGATACAAGCTGTTCATACAAAACAGTTTGCAGTTTTGCCACAGGTTATATAACCAGAAAATAATGGATCCGGGGTTCAAGCCCAGACCTATCTGCTCTAAAGCTCACATTCTTCCTACTCCATTATGCTATCACATCTTCTATCACCCTAGCCAAAGCACGTGGGTAACAACTGTCTCTCCCACCCTACCTGTGTCTCGGACACTGCCATGTGAAAAGTCTTCCACAGAATGTCCCCTGACTCAGGATTACGTGGAAAGAGGAGAAATCAAGAAGGTACATGTGAGTACCAGATTTGTGTGATCATATCTTGCCAATTCACGAAAGTAAGGCCGAATCTGCTTCTCTGCTGGGACATCTTGACAGACCAGCCAGCAAGTATCTCGACTGGCCAGAGCACAGGCCATTTGAGACGTGATACATTTTCTAATAGTCTGTTCCTCAGTGTCCCTATTGAGTCTCTGAAATTTCAGAGCTCTGACTGTGGGGTCTTAAGAGAAGAAAAAAGCCAAATCTGAATGCACCTCTAAGGTCAAAGAAAGAATGTAAATAGCACTTATTGCTGGGGGAAATTTTACACTAAGAAAAAGTTCAGTTCTAATAATCATACATGCTATTTCTTTAAAAAACTTAAGATCATGAAAAATCAAGTACAAAGTTTCATTTAAAAGTTGAAATGTATATAATTTTCTTGATTTGGTTAAAACTTGTGGCACATATGGCTTAGATTTTTATTTGTTGTACATATACTTAAAACAGAAAAGAAGGGCCAGCAAAATAGCTAAGTGTACTAAGTGCCTGCTTAAGCAAGTGCAGGGATTGGGGTTCAATGCCCAGCACCACATGCTGCACTGGCCCTGCCCCCAGGTGTGCTGAGCTGGCCACAGAATCTAGAAGTGGTGGCCCACACCTGTAATCCCAGCTCTGGGGAGGTTGAACACAGGAGGATCATTACAAGTCCAAATTGGGTAGTGAAACCCTGTACAAAAATAAATAAATAAATAAATAAATAAATAAATAAATAAATAAATAAATAAATGGTAATTATTTTATTGACTGCATAATCTTCAATAGATAGCCCTTCAGAAATAGGCACTTTAAAAATTTAATGCATGTCTAGTTTTTTTTTTTTTTTTTATCTGTAGAGGAACATAAAATATACTTTAAATGTGTTTGTTTTACAAAAAAATCAAGTCATAAACTATGCCACAGCTTACTTTTATACATAATGTATCAAGGACATCTTTTCTTGTCAATATATATAGATCCATTTTGTTCTTTTAAATATCTATGTGGTATTCTATATATGGTTATATCATAATTCCAAGTCTTCCCAACATATATTGAATATATTTTCAGTACTTTGATATCTTAATGCATAAACACCCTTGTGTACTTTTATATGTCTTCATGAGTGTTTTTGTAGAAAAAGGTATTATTTTAAACTATAACCTCATTTAGTAAATTCATATCAAGTATTTGTGGCTACTTTATAGAAATTCATATATTTATTATTATTGTATATAGTTTCCAATGCATCACTAATATAGTATATATATATATATATAATTTTTTACCAAACCATACATATATATATATATATATATATATATATGTATATGTATATATTTAAGTACAGTTCTTGATTAGCTATACTTTCCAGATAGAGTATCACATCAATAGTTTGTTATTCACTGTCATGGTTGATAGTCCTTTGTTGCAATGAAAAATTAAACACTATCCCACCAGGTTTCAAAGCACTGTAAAAACTCAGGATGGTGACTCAGAACTGGAAAAGTCAGAGGTTTTCTGAGTGGGCTGAAGCTTCAGCTGTGCCTTTAAGCATAAGGAGGATTTGGATAGGCTAGAAGGAACCTGAGTGGTCAGTACCATGGACAGAGCAGAGATGTGCAGGATGTGAAGGTGCACTTGGAGAGAAGGCCTGAGCTCAGGGCTAGGAGAAGCTAAATGAGGCTTTAGGATGAATTTTTAAAAAACATACCAGAATTCTAAATTTCATCTAGAATTAGGAAATTATGACAAATGGACATTTGGAAAAATGTTTAGCAAAACTGGTAGCTCTATAAAGTAGGGACTTGCCTACAAATAAAAATGAATAATCAGGTGAGACACTCTATGGAAAGAAGCAAAGTGACCTATGGCTAATGCTTGCTTTGACTTTGCTCTGTGCCCAGCCCTGTGCTGCAGGAGTCACTCCTCCCATCACATTTAATTTGCCCTGGACCACTTTTTGGAACTGTACAATAACCTCAAGTGTGAAGTATGCTGAAGCTAGAGAAGCTAAGTGACTTGTCTAAGATCACATAGTTTACATATTGCAGAGTTAGAATCCCAGTCCATATGCAAATCTAGGCAGAGAAAAAAATTTTTTATCCCAAACATTGTAGAGATCCTATGTTGCATTTGCTCATAGCTTCAAAACAAAGATGTTCTTTCCTTTTTCCACTATGTCCTTCCTTCCATATAAAATACTATAAAAGAGCAGTTATTTTAGAAGCTAATGAGTTCAAGATTCCCCCGGGATAGCTTCATCCAAGTTTAGGATGTGCCTCAAAAGTAAGTGAGCTAAACTTGAGTACCAGTTACCTCACACAATGTCACCCAACCTCTAGAGATCTCTCATTCAGAATGAAATAAAACAGATGACAAGACAGATTTCTCACTTCTCTAAACTCCATGATACTACCATCCTTTGCATTTTTATTATCAAATGATACTAACTAGAAGAGGAGAGTACTAAATTAACAAAACTGAGATCTTACTAAGCCTCAACAAGTAGATTATAATCTGTTACAGTTCCCTGTGTATTCATTAATTTAATCATTAATAAAGTATTTCTTGGGTACCTACTATGTCCCTGATTTTTCTACATGTATTCTCTGTAACTATGTGTGACTTAAGTATTGACTCATTTAATCTTCACACTAACCCTACGACATATTTTTTCTTCATAAGTATAGACATAGGGAGAGTAAGCAATTTGGCCAAGATTACAAAGCCACATAACAGAATCCAGATTTAAGTCCAGGTAATATTCATAGGCCCAGTGCAACCTTAGTGCTTTGCTCAATAACCATTACACCCTGTCTTCCAGAGAGGGTCCCATTCTCAGTGAGCATTAGTTAGTCAAAGCTAAAATGGAAACCTTTAAGCTATAATAGACTTCTGTGGTTCAAGCTTCAGTTCCAAGACTGTTTGAATTCTGGTTTCCTCACATGCTGGGTAACCTCAATTCTTCTGAACCATTCTCATTCATAATATAGGGATAAATAATGTCTACCTCCTAAGGTTGTCATGAAGCATAAAGACTAAGCTGAGTGCCACAGAACCATGCAGAAACATCTGAATTATTTTAAGAAAATGTTCAAGCATTTTGTGGATGTATTTATAGCTCTAGAACCCATCTTGGCTCCAGATAACTGATCATCTGCCTTGAAGAAACCTCTGGAGTCTAACACATGCTAATTCAGAATTACAGGCATTTAAACATGAGAGTAAATTTCCATGAAAGGGTGAATTCTGAGGGATTATTTATATTCTCTAAAATCACTGGGAAAAATGCACAATTAATGTACAAAATCATAGAACATCCTAGCACTGTGCACACTGATGGCAAGATAAGTTCCACTCTGATGGGACAAGCTGAATATTAAAGCTCTCAGTGTGTTGTGTACTATTCACCGGCTGTATAATGAGCTTCAACATCTCAGAATCATTGTGTTGGCACCACAACAACCCCACAAGGGAGATTAGTAGGCTTATTTTGGACTTTAATTGATTACTTGAAATACTTCCTACATAAGACCATTATTTGCATTTTCCTGGTGGCTAATTCAAACATAGAGCTTCTAATAGCTTGGAAAAGGTAAACAATGAGTTTGAGCAGTGGAAAGTAAACAAAAGGAATCACAACACCTTTGCCTATTTCTGTAAACGTTAAACTTCTTTCTCTTCTGAATAACTGAGCCTACAAAATAAATATAAGGCTCCTGGACCTGAAGTTGCAGAGTATGACAAAAATGCAACTAATTCTACTTGGAAACTCATCATACTAGGCTTAAACAGTGCAAGGAAGAATGGCAGTCGCGAGCTCCTATATGTTTTGTTACTTTTTTACAAAGTGAGGACACCCTGATTGAAAGCTGCTGCACCATCTGAACTTGTTTCAGCTCCTCTCTTAAGGCTACCTTAAAACTTTCTTCCAAAGCTTAGATGAAGTGCTTCTGAATCATTTCTCTGCCCACACTGTGGACATTACCATCCACCTGCTGACCATAACAGAGGTGGCCTTGCACCTGCATTCAGGCTGAGAAGGAGGAAGGGTTGTCAGAAAACATCGCCTTCCTCTTGCTTTCTAGAGGGTAGAGCAAGTGTTTTCAGAGTCACTGTGGCCAAATGCCTTCTAGTGTACTCAGCCTTGACCACACAGTGCCTTACTCTCTACCCCTTCTGGCCCTGGGAGAAGGAGGCCATTCACCATGCTGCTCTGTCCTGCTCCCACCCCTGATTCCAGATGCATGCAGCCCTTGATAGCAGCATAAAAGCCAGGTCCCAGCCATTAGCTGAGTGTTTGGCTATCAGCACTGGTACAGGGCACATGCACTTTGGAAAACAGCTTCTGTAATGAATTCTTATCCCAGGAAGAAATTTTCTTTGAAGATAATGGGATAACAATAGTGAGTTTTCGACATATAATGCCCCAAACAGCCCAGGACACCCTCCTGGGAGTCTGGCCTCACAGGTGAGCCTGCTTGGCTGCTATAGAATTTGACTTAGAGCACATCTCTCTTTTACAGGGTCTGTGTGCACAGCAAGCCCTTAGCACTGTTTCTAGAAGCACAGGACTGAGTACCAAGAGTTTCAGTCCTTATATCCTTGCCCACTAGCAGTAGAAATTCATCAGATTAAGTTCCCCAAGACTTGGTATTCTTATCTGCAAAATAGGGAATAAAAATATTACTTACTTCATTGGAAAAGCATATAAATTATTTAACGTGGAGTCTAGCATATAAGAATGCCCTAAATTCATTCTTGCCGCCTTATGCAAGCGTTATTTTTGATCCTCTATACAACCCCACTTATATACACTGAGTATTACCCAGACATAAAGAAGGGTAAATTTGAGTCATTTGCTGGGAAATGGATACATCTTGAGACTGTAATGCTGAGTGAAATTAATCAGACACAGAAAGTTAAATCGTGTAGTTTCTCTTATATGAGAAATCCAAAGTATAAATAAAGAGCAAAACAAAAGATAGATTATGGAAAATAGGGAGATAGGTCCTTTCCAGATGGAAAGGGCTATAGAGAGGAAGAAAGGGGAGGGAGAGAAGAGAAAGATGAAATCAGAAGTTTTAAGATGCAGGGTGGGCTAAATAGCTCAACGGATGAAAGTGCCTGTAGGCAGGTATAGGGGCCAAGGGTTCAACCCTGGGGCCTACTGTGCTGGCCGCAGTCTGGGGGTGCTAAGACAGCAGTTGAGACTGAGTGTGGTGGAGTGCGCCTGTAATCCCAGCTCTTGGGAGGCTGTAAACAGGTGGATCACTATGAGTGTGATCTAGTAGTGAGCCCCTGAACACCCTGTAGACCCTTCTCTAAAATACAAAAAAAAAAAAAAAAAAAAAAAGAAAGAAAATAAAAAAGAAAGAAAAATGCTATACATGTGCCAACTCCCTAGGATGAATTTATGCATTCTGTCACACAAGCATGTGCTAAAAAAATAAATGGGGTTCATTTGTTTGAGTATACCTAGGCAGTGCAGGCTCAGACCAGTCAGGTGACTTGCACCCAGGTACATAGGTGGCAGAACCAGACCTTTCTGAGCCCAGACTGCTGAAATTTTGTTCTGCATTTTTCTGACCCTGATTCACCTCTGTCCCTTGCAAACCGCCACCCAAATGGAAATATTAAAGCTCCATTCTAGTCAGTTTCCCCACTGTCCTCACACTCAGCTTTAAGAATGAATTCTGGCAACACCCACCCACTACACAAAGCAATGCCAACCTGGGTGTGTTTCCAGAGCATCTCTTTCTGTAGAAACTGGCCGCTCTGTGGGCATATTTTAGCAGGAAACAAGTTAGTTTGCCTTTCAAAGTGCCTACTCCTGCATTTCATAACCAGGGGAGAAGAGCCACAGCTTTTTTTATTGGCCCATAACCTCTCAGTTATGTGAGTTTAGCATGAGATGACAGTTGTTCACACAGCAAGCCACCTCTTGGCATTCCAGTGATGGCTATATTAGTGCCACCACGGGGCCCAGGCCTGCCATAAGCCTTTCGTGAATCAAAATGCCACTAATTTTCCCCTTGTAAAAACCACAAGATGGTATTCAGACTGTGCTTTTCAATTTATATTGTTCTGCCATGCGGCAGCAAGATCATGAATTTTAAGTGCCTACTGAGATTTGGTCCTATAACTGCACCATAGGCCCAGCACCACCATGGGAGAATGGTGTAAAGTGAGCATAATAGTATTGTTACAGGAAAATCTTATTGCAATAAATCTTGAGGGCTGAGGATAAATTCAGTGAGGGTTTTCGTTAAATACTAATTCCCCCCTTTCTCCTGGCCTTCACCTCGCCTTCTCATATGTTACATAAATCTTATCTACATGACTCAGAACAACAACTAACACATACATCTTTTCCAGAGGAGCTGGTAACAAAAGGCAGAGGCAGAGGAGAAAGAGCTGAAGGCCAGGGTTGATGGTGGCTTCATTATCAATTCATAACCTCCCTCTGCAAACCAAGACTTCCTTTTAAGTTTGTGACTCAACTGATGTTGCCAAAAGTCTCTTAAATATCGGACCTCAAAACAACGAAACTAAATCTTTAGCTGGTCCTTGTTTGTCACCCACTCGGAGAGTGTATCTGCCTTCCTTCACCACATGCCTCCACCTCCAACTTGCACTTCTACATCCACCATTATCACTCCAACAGAGGTCCTCAGAGCCTTAAACTGAGTTATTGGAATGATCTGTTTATGCACAAGTAGATAGAAATTCAATGCTGGGTGCAAACAAATCTGGATAGAGATGCTAGACTAGGACCTTGTTACCTGTGTCATCTTGGACAAGTGACTGTGTTCCCAAGGCTCATCTGAACACTAGAGATAACAATAAGTAACCACGTCTTGGAATTACAGAGATCAAGATAATTCATGGCAATTGCTTATGTTATTTTTTAGTTGCTTTGCATAACCAGTTTCTCTCCTCCTTTTTCCTTTAAATCTATGCATCTCTTTCAACCTTCACTTACTAAAGCTACAGGGAGAACAACTTCTGTTTTAAAAACTTAACAAGGCATCAGATAAACCTGAAAATCTCACATTCTTGTTCAAACCATAAGATGTCCTGTAAACATACCTCTGTCCCCTCTGCTCCTCAGAGTCCTATTTGTATGCCTACTGAGACACATATTTTTCCCTGTCATTACCTTTCATGGTCACATTGTTCTTTTCCTCTTCATCTCCATCCCCTCTCTGACATCCAAACATACACACATTTTTAAGGTCTACTTCAAATCCACATCCTTTTAAAATGTCTTTTTGATACTTCAACCCCTCCCTTCTGCCTTCCTCACAAAACCTTGCAGTCAATACCTATTTCTGGGGTTATTTATGATACAAATCACATAACGCCAAGCTGGAATTCCTTTTCTCCTGTGTCTTATTTTTGTAATTGATCAAAAATATCCTTTGGTTCCAAGTTAAAGGAACATCTTATAGGTAAAACTGTCTTAGAATGAAGACTTTGACTTTTCAGTGACTAATTTCTTTTGGACACACTCCAAAATGTATACATCTTACAGGACACCTCTATTGATACATTTTTGGGAGAAAGTGCTTTTAAATAAAGTGAGTTTGGACACAGAAGGAGGGAGAAAACTTCATCATCCTCCATTCTGGCAAGGTAGTAGCTGAAGTGAAGCCAATGGTGAGTGTCCCAGTGAAAGCTCTTGTTCAACGGGTTCCATTCCTGGAAATGGGGCCAACATGCCTCATGTAAATATATGTGAATGAATACACAGAAAGCCCTCAGCTCACAGGGCAGAGACTAAGAAGCTATAATCCAGCCCTCTGTTCATGAATTGATATCAGGAAAGACCCATCTCAGTGATATCCTTGAGGTTCCTATAGGAATCCTATTTCTAATCATGGAATTCAAGCCACAACACAGATTGTAGGAATGGAGCTGTTTGGTATACACTGAACTGTGATGAATAAGAAATACAAAGGAGCCAGGCATCATGTTGCCTGCCTGTAATCCTATTACTAAGGAAGCTGAGGTAAGAAGAAGTTCCAGGAGTCGTAGACTGCCTGGGTTTACATAGAGTTCAAGGTCAGCCTGGACTACCTAGCAAAATCTTGTCTCAAAAAGGAAAGGAAAGGAAAGGAAAGGAGAAAAGAAAGAAAGTAAGTAAGAAAGAAAGAGCCACAGTGTAAATAGTTTCTGTTCTATGGTGATAAATTGTTCCCACACCCTATGCCCCTCCATCCTTACTAAGCAAACCACTCTATTTTCCCCAGCCAAATTAAACAACACAGTGTTCGTCCTGATTCATTTGACAAGTGTAAATCAAGTTCTTTCTTCCCCAAAATCACTAATGTTAGAGCCCAGAATAACAGAGGTTGAGCAAATTCCAAAGCCGGTTGTTCAAGCAGGTCTGTCCAGCTCCAGAAACTCCAGGAAGTCGCAGGTCCTCAAAAATCATCACAGTAGTCACAAAAGGACAGTACAGCTATAGGACACATTTACTCCAAGCCTAGAACCAATAATGACAACTAGGAGCTAACGAGAAGCAAAAGTGTTGGAATTGTCATCATTTTCATCATCATCACAGACTCACAGGCGCCTCTGAAGTTCTGAACCTCTTGGACATAGTTGCATTTTGGAATTTGGAACTTTTGGATGTTGGATACACTACATTAATTTTAATGAATTACTATTTCTGGGGCCAATTGCACTGAGAAGAATTAAAGCTAGTCTCGTGTCAGTCAGGTCACCCAAACATACACACATTTTAAGGTCTTTGTGCTACTCAATGGGTTTTAACATCAATTTACAATCAAAATAATTTGCTTTCTAGAATTTTGGAGGTTTCACAACTACCAATCAGAGGCTATGGGCCATAGAAGACTGTGAGTGTCAGCCTGTGTGGGGAGGGAGGGGCATCCACACGCCTGCTGGTTTGAGCCATGGATGATAGGCCCCATCATTACAGTAAAATAAGGAAACAGGCTTCATGATAACTCAGTTTCAGGCTGTAGAACTCAGGTTGGTTGGGCATAGGACTTGGGTACAGGGATCCTGCTGCCCTTGACCATGAAAAGAGTTAATATGGTAGGGCAATGTAGTCAACTCAAATTTCTGAAATTATGATTTTGTGTAGATCTAATTAAACTGAATCCATGAAGTTTGCATTCATCTGTGTTATTGGCCTTCTCACTGACTTTCATTTGTATTCTTGGTATTTTGCAATTCCACTTTGATGGCTTTGAGTTGTATTGGGACGAATAGAGCTTCTTACACAGATAGCAACCACTAACACTAGTGACTGTTTTCTCCCGATGACCAACCTATGATATATTCTGAAGCTATTATAGAGTTATTTTGATTCCATAATATCACCAGCAATTGCCTGCTCATATATCAGAGAGGACTCAAAAGGGAATATCATTTTTAAAGAGCTAATTTTTAAAGTACTTTTTTTGTATGTATGTTTTTGGTATAGAGTCTCACTATGCATCTCAGGCTCATAGTGATTCTCCTGTTTTCAGCCTCCCCAGCACTGGGATTACAAGCATAGACCACGACATCCATTGGTAGTCAGCTCAGCATGCCCCGGGATAGCACTGGCATGACATGTGGTACTGAGGGTTGAACCCCAGTCCCTGTGCTTATCTAAGCAGGCACGTAGTCTGCTAAGCTATCTTACTGGCCCTAAAGAGCTTGCTTTTAAAAGTAATACAAATGAAAAAGAAAAAGAGATCATGTCAGCCTGCTTTTGGACTTCAAATTATATTTATGAAAGACTATCATGAGAGTGCTATCAGATAATTCTGCTTACCTACCCTGGTAGAGGAAAGCCTTAGGACAAACATAAGCATTGCTGTGCATAGGGATCACCATCTTTCACCTGAGGCTCACTCACTCCAGAGATTGCCTTTTGGGCAAGTTGCAGTTCCCAGGGAGAAGCTCTGGGCTCCGAAAAGCCTTGGGGTGAGCGACCTTGGCTGCCTCTTACAGCACCACTTGTCAGTGGTTTACGTTCCATTATTCTGTCATGATTTAGTGACCAAATTGGCTAAAGCCATGTGGGGAGGTGCAAGAGAGCAGAGAGGAGGAGAAAAGCCCCCACTTTCCCTCACTTCTCTCTTACACCTTCTTCCTAGCCCCTAGACCATCTTACTGGTGACCTTGGTTCTGTACCAGGCATTGTCAGAACAATTTTTTTAAAAGCAGTGATCTTTGGATAATTTATCATCCAAATGATTCTACAAGTTCCATGGTGCCCAAACTCCCTTTCTCAAGTGGACAGCCCCTTTGGGGGAAACAAGGACCTAATCTTTAACATTAGATGTGATCAATGTTTTGATCACTGAAAGTGATCGATGTGATTTGACAATGTTTCTGGCAGGTGTTGGTTTTCTAGAATGGAAATAGTTAAGTCACTTGCCACATTTATTTCCTTTAGACTTGACTGCCCTGAAAAATAAGTTGGTTTTTCATATCTGGGCCTACTAAATTGCAGTTTGGAGAGAGCATACTTAGAGAGAGGAAGAGGGAGCAGTCTTCTGGCTCACATGTGTGAGGATTTTCAGTTGACTCCTATTAATACTAATGAGGGTGATCTGCCAAAATCCCTGTGCACTCAGATGAAAATATATGCCTCCATATACAGATTTTCTGTTATACTGTTGATAATTCATTGTATGATGTGATCAACTTATAGTATAATAATGGCACTTATACATCACACATTGACGATGCTTTTTATTGACTTAATGCGAATATTATTGCTATCGTTTATTACAGAGAAGTATCTTGTAGCAATTGAAATACAATATGGTATCATTAATCATCCAGAATACAAAATGTTAACTTTAAACTGGTCACACTATATTAAATGCTCCTCTAACCATAAAGCAATTTGATTTTCAACTCTATAAAAAGCTGTAGGGCTCGACGGGATGGCTCAGTGGTCTAAAGCGCCTGCTTGGGAAAGCTTGGGTGGCTTCAGGGACCGCGGTTCGATCCCCGGCACCACATGCTGTGCCAGTCCTGCCCTCCAGGCAGGCTGAGCTGGCCATAACAATGAGTGAATAAACAAATAAAGGTTCTGAAACCAGAAATAAATAAATAAATAAATAAATTTTTTAAAAAAGCTGGATGTTTAATATTTAGTGTAACTAGTATTTAGAACACATTTTTGTATTATTCAACAGTTGCCGCACCTGAAGTAAACTATTGTCTTGTTGGGTAGATTTCTATTGTGTACATGCTAGATAAAATGGTTGTTAAAACCGTTTTCATACCACCAGAGAATCACAGATTTGGGCTGTTTTCCCTTCTCTCTGCACTGACCTTGAGAAGTAGTTATTAATCTTACCCATATTTTCAGTATTTAACTCACTTGAACTTTAAATTTAAAAGGTGGTATCATCAGACAAAATAAAATCACTGAAAATGAGACAGAGGAATGTCACTCTAGCATGTACTGTTTCCAAAGTCCCACTTGTTATAAAGCAATGAAAAGACTGAGATTAGATTTTATAGGTCAAATTGTGTGGACTCATGTTCCTTTTCATATAGCAGGATGTGACCAACAAAAATTTGCTTACAACTTGTGCACTAAAGGCATAGAGTTAGAAAACTGCTCTATTTAGGACTTGTAATATGCAAAGAGAAAGTTGTGATGTGGTTTGGGATATCATAACAACTCTATAATAAAGAAAAATTTAAGCCCATCTTTAACCTGCCTTCTATATCTGAAAATATGTCTTAGGCATATGACAGCTTATCTACATTATTAAGTAGTTTAAACTTTAAGAAGCTACTTCTTTTACTTCAGGCATTTATAAAAATAACTTGCTGGGTGGTATTCTCATATTTAAAAATTTATACCATAATTCCATTTTTGGAGTAGTCTTTTGTAATTATGGAAGTAATATATGCTTATAGTAGATAATTCACAAGATACAAAGAAGAAATTAAGTCATTGAAATGCCTTGAGGCAATTTTTCTGAAAGCCTTTGTAACCATCTGGAATGATGCAGAGCTGATAAAGCACACTCTGAAGACGGTTTCCCTTCCCTTTCATTTCACATCAGCTGATAAGCAATGCTGGACCCTCTGTGTGCCAGGGAGCAGAGGGCGATTCGGTGCCATTTCAGATTCGACTTTTCCTGGAGCATTTCTCTTCTCTTCCTAAGCACATTTAATTATTTATTTTTACCACTTTGCAGAGAGATTAAAATGAAAACGTGTGAAGAGTCCCAGAAGGTAGCCTGCTTTGAAAAGCTGTTGACTTGCTGCAGGCATGGTTTTGGAGTCTGAGGGTCAAGGGTGAGTCATGAAAAAGCCCCACAGGCTGTGCATTCGGATATGCTTAATGCTCTTTCATCTTCCTCTGTTTTTATTGATGCCAGCTGTGTCTACCTTAATCCACCCTGTGTGTTTACGTCTTTCCTCTTAATAATCTATAAGCAAATCCTAGGAAGGGGCATGTGCTGACTAGAGAGTAATGGATGGAGAGCAGGTGATAGGAAGAAATGCAAAGAGAAAAGACGCAAAGCAGGCAGCAAATTCCCTTGAATAATATGTCAGAAAATCTAACGGCATGTTTGACAAGCCCTGTTTTGCCTTCGAGCATCAGCAGAAGCTATGATTTCTTAGGTTTTATTTGATACCTGCGACAAAGGCAGGCTGATAAATTCCTTATAGAAATGTAACTTAGAATCTCAATGTGCTTTCCATGAATAATCTTTTTAAAATGTAATAGGTGATAAATATATTGCATGACTTTGAAATTTTTACAAATCAGAAATATTAAAATACAACTAGCATAATAGATCATAGGTAAAGCATATAATTTCCATGCCTGTTTCCCATAAATGGCACTGTAAAAGGTGCTCTCCCTGAAGCTTCCCCTTTCTTAAAACATAAAGGTAGAAGGAACATGGGAGTTTCACAGATTGCTGAAGCCCTAGTGTGTGAAAAAAGAGAAGGGGGCCAGGAAGAACATCCATACATTGTAGTCAGATTTCTTGGTCAAAAGGAATACATGAATGCATTAATCAGCTAAAAGAGGAGACTTTG
>PVJA010005921.1:0-12264 GCA_004027025.1 Myocastor coypus
ATAGCCCAAGCTGCCCTCAATCTTGGAGTCCTCCTGCCTCAGCTTCTCTAGTAACTGGAGTTAACTAAGGTGTGCACCGTCATACCCTTCTCCAACCCAGCCTTTATTGTGCTGGTCTCAGCAGCAATCCCTAAGTGGCAGTGATGGGTACGGAGCATTCCCCAAGTGTCTGTGACTGAGGTGCTTTGAGGAAGGCTGATTCACTTTTCCTAGGAGTCCCTGTATGAGGCAGCCCCAGCTGGTTCTAAAGTAAGCAATGAGTCCGTGTAGTAGGACAAAGCCAGTCCTCAGTGTTGAGTAAGAGCCATTTTAGAGACCTGGGCTTGGGAGAAGGGGGATATGCGGAGGAGACCTAAGAGTCAGGGTCAGGAAGATGGCACGCAAGCACGATGGAGGTGTCTTTCTCTGTGTCTGTGAGATCCTTAGTGGCTCCCTGAAGTTGCTACTTGCTTTCCCCACTAATTGGAGAGCTCCTGAAACAGACCCAAGCCTTCTGGTCTCCAGGGCTCAGCACTGTGCCAAGCACATAAACACTTCTTTCTTAATTGGATTCTTGTAGGACATATATTGATACATTAATAAAGCTTTTTTCTGCATTAACACGGAGAAGATGCTTATACTGCCTGCCCACCCATCCTTTACAGTCTTTCTAAATTGCCTGGTCCAGGCTTGAATTTGATTGTTTTTGTTTGTTTGTTTGTTTGTACTGAGAATCAAACACAGTACACTGTGCTTGCCAGGCAGGCAATGTGCCACTGAGCTACATCCCCAGTCTAGGCTTGAATTTGTAATCCTTCTGCCTCAGCCTCCCAAGAGTGCAGGTGATAACCATCATGCCCAGGTTGGATCTATTTCTTATATGATGTACATTGCCTATACCATGCTTTCATGCTATGGATTTTAAGGCTTTTTTAAAATGTATATTTTGCTCTAGACTCTTGGCACATCCAATGAGATCATAATTCCCTCTATAAGAGGAAACTTAGACACTCTTTCCTAGTGGTCAGGGTAAAGATGCACATATCTATGGTACCCCACACCCTAATGGAGGGAGTCAGAACTCAAGCTTCAGTGGGGGTTGAGCTGAGTCACTGTGCAGTCCCTGGTGTTGAGCAGAGCCTGCATCTCTTCACAGGGCGCCCCTCAGAGATCTGACATCAAGGAAGCACATTCTTGTGCTTCTAGGGCTTGGTGCCTCCTGCTAATGGAGTCCTGACAGTAGGCTATCTTCTTTATTAAAAGAAATACAGTTGTGTTTGCTTGTTTCTCTGTGACATCCATTTTCAGACTGGGTAGCTTTGTTTTCTAAAAAAACATGTTTGTAATATTTGCAGTTTGGAGCAGAATTTCGTCGATTTTCACTGGAAAGATCAAAACCTGGAAAATTTGAGGAGTTTTATGGATTACTGCAGCATGTTCATAAGATACCCAATGTTGATGTGCTGGTGGGCTACGCAGATATCCACGGAGACTTACTGCCTATAAATAATGACGATAATTACCACAAGGCAGTTTCAACAGCCAATCCATTGCTTAGGATTTTTATACAGAAGAAGGGTAAGTACCACTGTTTAGAAAAATTGTTTTAGAACAAGACATAGTGTATTTTTCCTCCTGATGAGGTATACAGATTTTACCACAATCCTAGTGAGTAAACATTTGTGTAAATCTCCTTGCTAATGTTAACAAGCTAGTAGACTAAAACATTTGTGATAGTATTGGTCTGATATCTTCATGTTTCACTGAGTACTTCAGAAATTTTGTTTTAGTTGCTTTAATTTTAACTCCTTAGTTATTTGTGTTGTTTGTTTCATTGGTTAGGTGGTACTAGGAATGAGACCCAGGGCCTTGACACCAAGACACCTCCCTGGCCTTCTATTTACTTACTTGTTTTTTCAGACTAGGTCTTGCCAAGTCTCTAAATTGCACAGGCTGAGCTCTGCCTCGAAACTCTCTTACCTCAGCCTCCCAGTGTGGTTTTGTTTGTTTATGAGACAGATTCTCACTGTTGCCCAGGCTAGACTCTCATTTATGATCCTCCTGTCTCAGCCTCCCAAGTAGCTGGGGTTATAGCTATATAGGACTGTCCCTGACAGACATGTATGTATGTATGTATGTATGTATGTATATTTTAATGTTTTTTTTTTTGTTGTTGTTGTTGTTGTTTTGTCTTTTTGAGATAGAGTGTCACCATGCAGTTCAGGCTGCCTATGAGCTCACTTTTTGTAGCCCAGTCTGGTCTCGAACTTGCACTGATCCTCCTGCCTCAACCTCCCAAGTACTGGGATTACAGGCGTGTGCCACCACGCTCAGCTCTTTTAAATAATACGAGTTAGGAATTTATTAAATCTTTCTCCCCAGTAGGTTATTGCCCATTCACAAAGATGGGGTAAAAAGGAGCGTGACTTGAGTCACAAAGCCTGGTTTTTGGTGGTACCCCATCAGTGCTATGTTTGCTACTTCACTGATACCTGAGCACAATTGTTTAATCTTTCAATATCTTTATAAAGTGAATGCAGGACCAGGGAGATAGATCAGCAGCACAAGTACCTGCCTGGCAAGCGCAAGGTCCTGAGTTTGATTCCTGGTATCGGAAAACAAAAACAAAAAAAAACACTGGCTAAAGTGAATGCATCTTCACTGTGTTACTATGAGGATTAAATGAGCTGAGTCCATTGCTCTGTCTGATAGAAGGTGCCCAGAAAGTCTTCCTTCTTTCCCCCTCAGTATAGAGCTAGTTAGTCATCCAGAAAATGGGTTAGCAAGTCAGGATTTTGGAAGGGCAGAAACACTGTCTTACAAAGAACATCTGATATGACTATCTGACAAGCATTTTCTTTTTTTTTTTTCTTTCGGCAAGCATTTTCAAGTGTATTTTGGGTCTGAAAACTTTTTTTAAAACTTTGCAGCCTGTGTACGTGTGTGTACATGTCTGTCTGTCTGCCTGCAGGTGGGCAGAGTAGGGGTCATGCTCCTTTTCTCTATAGTAAATGAAGAGTTTGGAAAGCCAGCATGAGAGCATTGAGCTCAAAGTTGGGATAATTAGAACATCAGTAAGCCAGCTCAGGGAGCAGCTCAAAAGGTTGGGCCTCACCCTTGAGGATGAAACTTTATTTCCAGTCAGTTGATAGCCTCGGACAACCCTCAGGACTTGGGAATTCCTCTGATTATGTGTCTTTGCCTCTCTGGGTTTGGAGATACTAATATCCACCGACAAAATAAGTCTACAAAGTAATTTCTATATGTCTTTTGAGTACTTTCACAGCCACAAATTAATTTTTCCAAGGATCCCTGAGATGGACATCCTAACTATTTACCAGAGGTGTGGTGTAAGCAGAACAAGGCTTTGGGAAAATGGATCCACCTGCCCAGGAGGCAGAAGGTGGTGGTCTGTCCATAGAGAGCCCGGAGCAGTGGTTGAGACTGAGACCTCCTGAGAAGCAGGAAAAGAATGTTGGAGACAGCTAGGAAGGAAATGGGTGAGCCCTGGCTCTCACGCCTGCTGTGTACAGCACTGAGGCACAGCACACAGCTGTGTGGTTTGGAGCCTGGAAGCTGGGGCAGTATCATAAACAGCAGAGTTTGGAAGAGCGATTGAGTTTGGTCTCAGGACAGATAATCTCATCAGACCAGTTGAGTTGGAAATCTTATGCAAAAGATTAGAAGTGGCAGGCTTATGTTTAGGGTGGAAACTAGAGAGTAGTCAGAAGTCTGCAGAAATACGACAGTTACCACCAGAGAGTGCATGTGTATGGACTGAAGTGAAGACGGGGCAGGCACAGCCTTGGTCTGTGGACAGAAATGGGGAAAGGGGTGTGCACAGCTCCAGAGCTGGAGGGCAGAATGTGAGTGGAGCTCAGCCTGGTGAGCAGACGAATTCAAGTCATTTGGGTTGAAAAATAGGTCTTTGTTTGAGACAGGGTCTCGCTCTGCCTCTGCGGTTCAGGCTGGGCTTGAGCTCACCTTGTAGCACAGGCCAGCTTTGAAGTTGCAACGATCCTGATCCTCCTGCCCCAGCCTCTCAATTGCTGGGATGTTAAGTGTGTGCCACTACACTGAGCCCTTGAAAAATAAGCTTTTCTATTAGAAATTATAGTTGTGTTAAAAATTGAGTTACTGCTTGACAGATAATCAAGTGTAAAATAACTAAACTGGATCCATCAGACAAAATTTTGTTCAATTTTCCCCTTTGTTAGAAAGACTGGCAGAGTCAGGTTATACTGCTACTTGTCTTCTTACAGGAATTTTAATACTTCTGTAGCCCATGGAGTTAGTCCTGTTATCTTTTTATTTCACTTTAACTAATGTCTGTCTGTCTGTCTGTCTGTCTGCCTGCCTGCCTGTCTGTCTGTCTGTCTGTCTGTCTTTCTTTCTTTCCAAAGTCTCTGTGTAGTCCACGTTAGTCTTGGGCTCAAAGCAGTCCTTCTCCCTCAGCCCCCAAGTGCTGGGTTTGCAGGAAGCACCTCCCTGCCCAGCTCCTACATCTTTTCAAGGTTCTTCTACTTCTTTTGAAAAATTTTTATTTACTGAATGGTATTCTTTTTATTGAGATCTTTTTTTTTTTTTTTTTTTTGTCTTTTTGAGACAGGGTTTCTCTGTGCAGTTCAGGCTGGCCTTGAGCTCACTTTGGTAGCCCAGGCTGGTCTCGAACTCACACCAATCCTCCTGCCTCAGCCTCCCAAGTGCTGGGATTACAGGCGTGCGCCACCACACCCGGCTCTATTATTGAGATCTTTTAAGATTTTCATAGGCATTGCAGTTTAGAAATATGTTTATATATGAACAAATACTGCCTGTGTAGTAGTGGTAGAATGTCCAATACGATGAATAGCCTTTAGAATCTGATTTAGAAATAGGCAGTCTGTTCAACAGGAGCACTTTGTTTGGGGATTTTTATATTTGTTTTTCATATTAGAGATTGAACCAAAAACTTTTGCACTGAGTTCCCTTTTTATTGTTTCATTTTAAGACACAGTCTCACTAAGAGCCTCAGTACCCAGGTTAGGCTTGAACTTGTGATCCTTCCACCTCAGCCACCTAGAGCGTGAGAATTTCAGGGATACATTATCACACTCAGCTTAGTTTTTAACATATTAATTTAACACAGATATTACTTAAGCCAGAAATGCAAGTAGGCTGGCTCACTAATCAGCTTGAAAACCCTCTACCAGCTTCTCACAGCAACCAGACAAATCTTTGCTGGTTTGGCCTTCTTAGCATCTCCGTGCCCCTGTGCCCTGTGCCCTGCGCCTCACTCCCTCATACAGCTAGCCATGTTCGCTTACTCCCTGCCTCTCTGCCTGGCGAGTCTTTGGTCGTTTGTGATTTACACCTGCCAGCACTTCACCACTTCCCAAGACTACCTCTTCTTACTTTGCTCCATCACGTTGTCAGAGAGGCCCCTTCTGCCTGTCCTCCTGCCTTTACCAGGTCCCACTTAGGACCTGCAAGGACCTTATTTAACATACATTCATCTGTTTATTCTCTACGTTGTTGGCTACCAGGTCCCAGCATCTAAATCAGTGACAGACTTACAGGGTACACTGTGATTCATCTTGATACTTTTTTTCTTTTAAACAAAACTGAGCAGATGCTTAAGTAGAAAGCTGATTTCTTTCTTTTTTTGTAAACCATCATGGACAGCAAGTACAGATAACCAATAGAAAAGCTAACATTAAATGTAATTATATCTTGCTTAGTTCCAGTGCATTGTCTTTTCTTAGCTGTTAATTTCACTTCAGAATCATCAGGGCAGCAGTTACACTTCATGTGGTACCAAGTGATTTTAAAATACGTTTGGTACAGGGTCTCACTACACAGCTCAGACTCCCCAGCGCAGGGATTACAGGCCTGTGTTTCGCCAGCTGGTCCCACCGCCGCATGTGGTGCTGGGAGTAAGCCTCCGTACCCCCTCACTCCTGTGTTTGCCTAAGCAGGCACTTATGTAGTCTACTGAGCTATCTTGCTGGCCCTCCAAGTGTTTTTTGTTTTGTTTTGTTTTGGTTTTGGTCTTTTTGAGACAGGGTCCCTCTATGCAGTTCAGGCTGGCCTTGAGTTCACTTTTGTAGCCCAGGCTGTTCTCGAACTCACACTGATCATCCTGCCTCAGCCTCCCAAGTGCTGGGATTATAGGCGTGCGCCACCATGCCAGCATCTCCAAGTTATTTTTTAAAAATAAATTTATTTATTTTTGTCTTTTTGAGACTATGTATTCAGGCTGGCCTTTTAAAAACATTTGAAAGCTATTTAAAACCTTATTTATTTCTAAAGACAGGGTCTTGCTATGCTGTTTAGGCAGACCTAGACCTCACTATGTAGCCTACACTGGCCTCTTGAGGCTGTCTTCCTGTCTCAGACTCCTCTGAGTGCTAGGATTACAGGTATGCGCCACCACACCTGGCTGAAACTTGCAATCTTTTATGATCTGGGGCGCTACCAAATGAAGATTGCATGTGTAAACTATTTTATAGCCATACTCTTAAGACAGCATTGTGCATATCCTAAGAATTTTTTTTTAACAATTGTTAGAAGAAAATCCTCATATTCTATTTCTTGGACTGTCATCATGTTAGCAGCAAAAACAAAACAAAACACCTGATATCTTAAAAGTTATTTTTATTTAAATTTATTTATTTATTTATTATTTTTATTCTTGTTTCAGAACCTTTGTTTGTTTATTCACTCATTTTTATGGCTGGCTCAACCCACCCCGAGGGCAGGGCTGGTGCAGCATGTGGTGCTGGGGATTGAACTGCGGTCCCTGAAGCCACCCAAGCTTCCCCAAGCAGGCGCTTTAGACCACTGAGCCATCCCACCGGGCCCCTTAAAAGTTATTTTTGCAAAGTGTTCTTAGCTCTTTTGCCAGCTACCTTGTTTGGAGAATTAATGTTTATCCTAGTTTATTGGGGAGAGGGGTAAGGGAAGATACAGAATAGAATTCTTATGTTTAGCAGTTTTAGAAAACGTTTCAAGGTTGCACTTTTAAAGTAGAGCCCAGCCATTTGTATAGGTTGGGGTGCATATATGTATGTGTATATTTTTCAGTATCGCAGCAAGTCGTGATCAGCCATGTCTAGGGTCCCATGACATGTAAGGAGGCACACATTCCTGATTCCTACACACTAGATTTAATTAGAATGTCTATACCCAAACCTGTTGCTCTGTCTCTGTTTTTGTCAGACAAATACATGTACTTCTCGGATTTGCTTTGGTTTTGTCTTTGACACAGGATCTCAGTATATAATTCAGGCTGACCTTGAATTGACTGTGTAGCCTATGCTGGCCTCAGACTCATGGCAATCTTCCTGCCTCAGCCTCCCAAGTGCTGGGATGGCAGGTGTGTGCCACTGTGCTCATTTAGTTCTTGGATTTCTTCAGAGGAGTTTGCTAGAAACATGGGAAGGGCCTGGTTTAAACTTGGTCTTACTTAGAGCATACCCTCATTTACAAATGGGCAGTGAAATCATCCTTACCTTGACCTTGCACTGGACATTACGTGATTTTGTTTTGTTTTGAGACAGGGTCTGGCTGTGTAGTTTAGGCTAACCTTGAACTCACTGTGTATCCTGTGCTGCTGGCTTCACACTTGTGGTGCTCTTCCTGTCTCAGCCTCCCAAAAGGTGGGATTATAGGTGTGTACCACCATGTCCAGGTGGCAGATATATTTTAAGGTTATTTATTTATTAATAGGCTCTTATTGTGTAGTCCAGGCTATTTCTGAGCTCTATAGCCCACCCTGGGCTGGAACTTGAGATCCTCCTGCTTCAGCATCCTGGGTAGCAGAGATTACATGTGTGCACCACTACACTCAGCTGTGAGTTTCATTTTAAAATGGTTCAAAGGTTTACTTTTTTTTTTTTTTTTGGCTTTTTGAGACAGGGTCTCACTGTGCAGTTCAGGCTGGCTTTGAGCTCACTTTTGTAGCCCAGGCTGGTCTCAAACTCGCAGCGATCCTCCTGCCTCAGCCTCCCAAGTGCTGGGATTACAGGCGTGAGCCACCACGCCCGGCTCAAAGGTTTACATTTTAACAGTAGACTGCAAAACACAGTGTAACAAAAGGTATGGCCTCAGAAATAACAAAACACTGTGGAATCACTTTTCAGAATATGATACCATTTGCTTATGCCAGAAACCTAGGTATCACCTTTGCTATATACCTACTTTTCACTCAGTCACCAAGCCCATTAAAACTGCAGTCTGAGGGCTGCTAAGATAGCTCAGTGTACTAAGCACCTGCTTAGGCAAGCTCAGGGACCAGGGTTCAATTTCCAGCACACCAGCCCCATCCATAGGCTAGCTGAGCTGGCCACTGAGCTCGGGTGGTGGAGCACGCCTGTAATTCCAACCCTTGGGAGCTGAAAACAGGAGGATCACTAGGAGTTGGAGCTGTGTAGTGAGACCTTGTACCAAATACGTTAAAAAAAAACAAAACAAAACAAAAAAACCTGTGTTCTAATTATGTTTCACATGTATGACTTGGCTGCAGTACATTGCCATCCTAATTTATACCACTGTAGTCAGCTGCCTGTTCCTCAAGCCATTCTCCAGTTTGCAGTCACAGTGAGCTTTGTAGAAAAAGACAGATGAGGGCTGGGAAGGCCACGGCAGTCTAAGAGCCTGCCTGGCAAACACTAGGACCCAGGTAACGCATGCTGTGCTGACCCCTGAATTTCAGGTGCACCTTGTCAGCCACCAAAACCAGGCATGGTGACACACACCTGTAATCCCAGAGCTGGGGAGGCTAAGACAGGAGATCACCATGAGTCTGAGCTGCACAGTGAGACTCAGACAGACAGACAGAGAGAATATTTTTAAAAATTAAAAATTGAAAAAAAAAATTTTTTTTTTAAATGAGATTACCTTCTTTTTCCCTGAAAATCCTAGGTTTTCTCCTGGGTCTGAGGCTAAAGTCCATAAGCCTCACCACTTCTCAGGAGGCCCCATCTGCCTGGCTGCCCACACCCCCCTGGCCCCCCTGTTCCCCCACCCCCACCCCGCTGCAGCTTGGGTCAGACTTCACAGGCCTCTACACGCCTGCCCTCGCTCTTCTCCATGGGTGGTGTCTTGTGCCCTCCTGGCTGTTTAGCTGCTGCTTTCTCAGTCTCCACAGAAACCTCACTTCCCCAGAAAAGTGTCACCTCCCCTGCACACCAGGCCAGGGCCCCTGGTGCGTGGCTCCCTTCAGCATTTCTGTCACCACCCAATAGCCTGGCAGCGTTGTTAGCTGCCCTCTCCTCTAGGCACAAGCAGGCAGCAGTCTGTGCCTGGGCCTGCACCACAAAGCCCCATAGCTGGCACCTGGGTGTTGCTAAATATTTGGTGATTATGTTTTCTACATGGGAAGTGAAAAGGGTCTCTAAATTTGAATGTTGCTTAAAGTGACATTGAATCTTGTTAAAGATGCCAGATCTGTTTCATTTAACCATTTTGGATTACAACACAGTTAGCAAAGTAAAGCCTGCATATTTTTGTAAGATTGGTTGAAACACATCCACACTTAAGACACCATTATGTGGCACCTTTGACTACTTTTTAAGAGACAGCACAGGCTGCAGTACCTAAAGCAGGTGCTTGTGACTCTTGATGTGGACAGCTTGTGAGTGCTGCGGTAGAGCAATGTAAACAATTATACCATTCTTTGCCATCTTCTTGTGAACTTCAGATGAGGCTTAATCTTGAACTAGCTTGCTTCCTCTCCTCTCCTCTCCTCTCCTTTTCTCTTCTTTTCTTTCTTTGTTGGTACTGAGGATTGAACTCAGGACCTTGCACTTGCCAGGCAGGTGCATAGGATGTTGATAGGATTTATGTGTAATGTTTCATCTTTCTAGATTTGCTTTTATTCACTGTAGCCTTTAATGTTGTGATATCTGTGCCTGCTGCTGAGAAGTGGACCCTTCCTTCTTGTTCTGAGTGTGTGCTCAGGACCCTCTGTCTGCTAAGGAATGACATAAGCATGCTTTTCAGAAATGTTCAGAGTAAGACGTGTGGAGGGAGTCCTGCAGGCTCCTCGATAAGAGCAGCACAAGAGCTTTTAGTGTGTGAGTGAGACATCGAGCTCAACCACTCTGAAGCCTCCGAGATAGGTGCTTGCAGGTTACCAGAGCTGAGGTTGTTGGCTGCGGGTCAGGCGGGGGTAAGTGAGCTCTTGCTGTGTGGGCCTACAGCAGGGCTGCTGTGAGCGTCCGAGTCTGTATAGTGCAGGGTGCTGTGGTCAAGCTTGCAAACTCCCGTCTCATTCTGAGTCGAGCGCTCTGCCGTGCACACTCAGTGCAGGGTCAGCTCCAGGTCCTCGTGGACGTTCACCTTTACACTTTACACCAATACCCTGCGTACTGGCTTTCTGCCAAAATATTTCTTTTCCCAGTGGCTGGAAACTGATTAGCTAGATGGGAGAACAAAGGTGCCTTTGTACTGGGGCATATTGCTTTTGAGAATTTAGCGGGGAGCATTCAAATGGAGTCTGGACACGATGCCAAATTATGCAGATTTGGGGTGTTTTGGTCAGGTTTCCCATGAGTTGGTATGTAGGCAACTTGATTTTGTTCTCGGTTGTATGGTCTGGAATTTCCCTTATAAATACTTTGTAGGCTTTCATTATGGAAAAATACAAATACAAATATAAATGTGTGAGAAAGTACTTTAACTTAGAAGACTAACCTTGTAGCCTTTGGCCAAATTTTGCCAAGAAGACTCTTCCATCAGTGAAATTATTTTCAAAACCAAATTATGAGTAAGTTTCTGTTTTAGTAAGTATTTACACTGTAAATACATTATAACAAAGGTGAAAGTTTCCCTGATGGGGGGAAATATCTTGAATAAGTATGGTAAATTTCCAACTTGTAAACCAGATCTGCTCTGCAAGAGTTGTTTCCAAGTGGGATTGGGTCACAAGCCTAACCCAACCAATTGAGTCTCCCACAGTACACTTCTAAAGATTCACAACTTGAATGTTGATAGGCTGGGAACTTACTGTACACCTTTTCTTGCACATGTATTAGAATATAGGTTTTCAAGAATTTATGCTGCATCAGAAAAGAATATGAAAAAAATAAAAAAGAAAAGAATATGAACCCTTCTGTGCCCTGACACATGACCCATATCTGACCTTCATTGTGTGAACTTGGGCCTTACTGGCCTGGTAGAGAGCCTGGGTTCCCAACCTTTCTCTGTAGGCTGTTGTGTACCCTCTATTTCCTGGTCTATAGTGACAGTGATGACTGCTGACCTCTACGGGTGAGGATCCGCCTAGCGAGATCTTCTCTCCAAAGCTAATGCAGTGTGAGATGGTGACACAGACGCTGTCCCTGGCTGCTGGGCACTAGGGTTTTGGACTAGTTCTTTCTGGGTGGGCCAGAGGGTGGGCCTTTTATCTCTTCTTCTCCCCCTCATCCCCAAAGTTGGGATTACAGAGATGGGTTACCATTCCCTAATTAGCTCTTTTATTCTTGAAGTACTTTCTTTTTTTTTTTTTTTTTTAATTAATTAATTTATTTTTTTTCTTGTTTCAGAACCTTTGTTTTGTTTATTCACTCATTTTTATGGCCAGCTCAACCCACCCCCAGGGCAGGGCTGGTGCAGCATGTGGTGCTGGGGATCGAACCGCGGTCCCTAAAGCCGCCCAAGCTTCCCCAAGCAGGCGCTTTAGACCACTGAGCCATCCCGCCGGGCCCCCTTGAAGTACTTTCTTAATCCTTGGAAATTGGACTTTTAGTTTTCACATTCCAGCTGGGGTTTTTGAGGGTTTGTCGCTGGCTTTTTCTGTTTTTGAGAGAGTCTTGCTATGTATTCCAGGTTGGCCTTGAACTCACTGTGTAGCCCAGGCTATCTTCAAAGTGGGAAATTCTTCAGCCTCAACTCCCTGGTCCTGCAGTTATAGCCATGTGCCACCAGGCCTTGTCTCATTTATGCCAGTTAGTTTTTATTTGTTTGGTTTTTTTTGCTTGTTTATGCCAGTTAGTTTTGAAAATAAGATTTTAGGGCTGGGGATATAGCTCAGTGGCACAGTGCCTGCCTGACAAGCACAAGGTCATAAGTTTGATTCCCAGTACCAAAAAAAAAAAAAAAAGAAAATTTGATTTTAACTTTGGTTCCTGTTAATTTTGTGTCCTTTTTTAACCTCTTCCTCTGATGTTTCCTTTGTAGACTTTCTAAAACCATGTGATTTAACAGTATCTGAAGTTAGGTGTCTTGGTTTTGTGCAACATATTAGAGATTCTAAATTGGTAGCTTTAAGAATGAGTTCAGGAGGTATATGTTTTGGGATTA
>PVJA010005921.1:25716-76663 GCA_004027025.1 Myocastor coypus
TTTTTTTTTTTTTTTTTTTTTTTTTTTTTTTTTTTTTTTTTTTTTTTTTTTTTTTTGATGTTTTGAGACAGGGTCTCACTATGTAGTTCAGACTGGCCTTGAGCTTGCTATATAACTCAGGCTGGTCACAATCTTGCAGTGATCCTCCTGCTTCAGTCTCCCAATATTCTTGCTGAGATTACAAGCATGTGCCACCACATCCGGGTTAATGTTTAGTCCATTTGAAAATTGCTTGCTGGGGAGATAGCTCTGTGGCACAAATGCCTGCCTGGCAAGTACAAGGTCATGAGTTTGAACCTTAGTCCCACACACAAAAAAAAAAAAAGAAAGAAAAAGAGAGAGAGAGAGAGAGAGAGAGAGAGAGAGAGAAGGAAAGAAAGAAATGAAAGAAAGAAAGAAAGAAAGAAAGAAAGAAAGAAAGAAAGAAAGAAAGAAAAGAAAATTACTTGGCCATCAAGTGAAAGTAAGAGGCCTTTTTTTTAAAAACAACTTTATTTATTTGATACAGAGTCTTGCTACAAAGCTCAGACTCAACAATCCTCCTGTTGCAGCCTACCCAGGGCTAGGATTACAGGTATGTGCCACCACACCCAGTTATGGGCCGGTACAGCATGTGGTACTGGGGATTGAACTCAGGACCTTGTGCTTGCTAGTCAGGCGCTTAGACCACTCTGCTACCTCCCCAGCCCCAAGAGGCCTGTTTTGAAAAGCTCCACTACTTATTGTAACACTGAATGTCAGATAAAACACTACTTTCGTGTTGAGTTGCAATTTTACCTTTAGGCCAACTAGATAGCTCAGCAGACTAAGTGCCTGCTTAGACAAGCGCAGGGACCAGGGTTCCTTCCATAGAACCACATGACACAGTGGCCCCTCCCCTGTGCATGCTGAGCAGGCCACTGAGACCCAGCACAGTGGTGCAGGCCTGTAATCCTGGTGCTGGAGAGGCTGAAAACAGGAGGATCACTACAAGCTCAAGCTGTGTAGTGAGACCGTATACCAAATACATTAAAACAAAATTGAAATTTCACCTTTATGGTTTAGTAAATTTTTAATATTCTTGCTTTTTTTTTTTTTGATGTGTTGATCTACTGTGGATCCATTTCCTACTTTTTGGGCTACTGTTAGCTGTATGGTATATTTTATTTTATTTATTTATTTTTGTCTTTTTGAGACAGGGTCTCACTGTACAGTTCAGGCTGGCCCTCAGCTTAGTTTTGTAGCCCAGGCTGGTCTCGAACTCTCACTGATCCTCCTGCCTCAGCCTCCCAATGTATGGTATATTTTAGGAGCTATGGAACACACCCTCCCCTCTTGAGCCCTGAGCCCCTGAGGACTTCATACTGAGCTACACCTCCAGCTCTTTTTATATTGCTTAGCAGTCTTTTTTGTTTTTGTTTTTGTTTTTTTTTTGGCGGGACCGGAGTTTGAACTCATGACCTTGGACTTGCCAGGCAGGCACTTGTGCCACAGAGCTATCTCCCTGGCCCCAAGCTCTTTCTATTTTGCAGCAGGGTCTCATTACATTGTCCACGCTGGGCCGAAACTTGCCGTCCACCTGCCTCAGCTGCCCACTGTGCCATCGCATCCAGTTCCTATTTTTGATTCTTTTTACAAAGTCAGTCATTCACATGGTTAATAAATTTACAGGGCTGGGGCTAGGAGCTAGCTCAGTGATCTAAGCGCCTGCCTGCAAAGTGTAAGGACCCAGGCTCGATCCCCAGTACCACATGCCCAGCCCTGGAACCCCAGGTACACCCTGCCAGCCATGGAGACCAGGCATGGTGAAGCATGCTTGTGATCCTAATGTTAGGGAGGCTGAGACAGGAGGATCACTACAAGCCTGACCCTCTACAAATAAATAAAGATTAAAAATAAATAAATAAGTAGACTTACATGGCTGAAACAGCAAAGATTTTCAAATAGAACACAGTGAAAACATTTCCTCCTGTTTTGTTCCATGGTGGATGCAGAGGATGGGGGTAGAGTGCTAGCTCAGTGGCTTAAGTGTCTGGTGGCAAATGCAAGGTCCCGAGTTCAATCCCTGGTACTAAAAAATAAAACAAAAATAATTTTTTTTTTCTGTCTTTTTGAGGCAGGGTCTCACTATGCAGTTCAGGCTGCCCTCAAGGTCGCTTTTGTAGCCCAGGCTGGTCTCGAACTCACACCGATCCTCCTGCCTCAGCCTCCCAAGTGCTGGGATTACAGGTGTGCGCCACCACGCCCAGCTCAAGATACCACATTGCATTTAATCATCCTCTCATTTTTACAGCATCATAACATGCAAGCAGTGCCATTTATTTAGCAGCCCCTCCTGGTTGGATCTTTAGTTTACGTCACTTCCTTTGCCACAAAGTTATAATTATATGGCAATCATAATTATATTTTATTTTACTTATTTATCTTTTTTATGTATTTAGTACAGGGTCAACAGGGTCTCCCTGCACCAATTGGACTCACAGTGATCCTCCTCTTTTCAGCCTCCCAAGTACTGGTATTACAGGGGTGCATCCCCACACTCAGTTTATAGTCTCCGAAGTGCTAGGGTTGCAGTCGCTGCCTCAACATGCCCAGGGCAATGCCAGCACTTGGCAAACCAGGGATCAAACCCTGGTCCCTTGTCTGCCTACGCAGGTGCTTTAATCCACTGAGCTATCTGGCTGGCCCTTATCTATTTATTTTTTTGTTATAGGGTCTCACTCATAATGATCCTCCTGTCCTGGCCTCTCCAGGGCTGGAATTACAGGTGGGCACCACATGCCTGGTTTCTGGGTTGGTATAGCACATTCTTGGGGTTCCAGCATGCAGTACTGGGGATTGAACTTGGGTCCTTGTGCTTGCCAAGCAGGCACTTAGGCCACTAGACTAGCTTTCCAGCCCATCATAATTGTATTGGTAAGTCATTTTGCACATGGACGAAGAATGTATTTGAGTTCCTAAAGGTGGTGGTACACTCTTCTAATCCCTGAACTCTTTTTTTTTTTTTTGTCTCTTTGAGACAGGGTCTCACTGTACAGTTCTCGCTGGCCTTGAGCTCACTTTTGTGGCCCAGGCTGGTCTCGAACTCACACTAATCCTCCTGCCTCAGCCTCCCAAGTGCTGGGATTACAGGTGTGAGCCACCGCGCCCGGCTCTTAATCCCTGAACTCTTGGACACTGAGTCAGGAACAAGTTTTACCCCATCCTGGGCAACATCACAATTTAGCAAGACCTTGGTTCAAAAGAATAATAATAATAATAATAATAATAATAATAATAATAATAGATAGATAGATAATAAAAATAAATAAAAGCTAGGGATGTAGCTCAGGGCAAAGGCTCTGGGTTCAGTCTTTTTTTTCTTATATTTCAGGAAAGGGCCTGCGAGGTGTTCAGGGTCTCACTACTAGATCGGACTTGGAGTGATCAGCCTGTTTGTTTATGGTTTCCCAAGAGCTGGGATTACAGGCCTGCACCCATGCCCAGTCTCAGCACACCCAGGGGGCGGGGCAGCATGGCAGGCCTGGGGATAGAGTGCCTGCAGAGCTATTTGGCCTGCCTTCTGAGTGGAGTCTTTTTTTTTTTTTTTTTTTTGAGGAACCAGGGATTGAACTCAGGCTCTTGCACTTGCTAGGCAAGTGCTTATTCTACTGAGCTACCTCCCCAGCCCCTGGGTTGAGTTGTAAGCAGTGCAAAAATAAATACAACGGAAACAAAATTGCTAGGAAAGGAATTACTGAGTCAAAAAGCCTATGGTGTGGGGCACTTGCTTGTTAGCTTAGTTGTTTAAGGCACCTACTTGGGCAAACCCAGTTAGGCTCAGGGGACCGAGATTCAATTCCCAGCTCTACATGCTGTGCCAGAGCTGCTCATAAGGTGGCCTGAGCCAGCCATCACCCCCCTCTACCCCCCAAAAAATCCTTAAGTTTTAGGGCTGGCCAAATGGCTCAGCAGATTAAAACGCTTGTTTAGGCAGACACAATGGCCGGGGTTCGATTCCCAGCTTGCTGTGTCAGCCCCACTATAGGGTGCACTGAGTTGGGGTGTGATTGAGACTGGGTGTGGTGGCACGAACCTGTAATTCCAGCTCTTTGGGAAGCTGAACACAGGAGAATCACTATGAGTACAATCTATGTGGTGAGACCTGCAGACCTTTACTAAAACACACACACACACGCAGCCTAGCATTTGTAATTTTAAAAAATTAATTAACTTATTTGTTTATGTATTTGGTACAGGGTCTCACTACACAGTTTGGGCTCATAGTGATCCTCCTGTGTTCAGCCCCTTCAGCGCTGGGATTACAGGCCTGTGCCAGCACACCTGGTCTTGGTGGCCGCTCAGTGCCCGGGGGAAGGGCCAGCCCAGCCTGCAGTGCCAGGGATCCACCCCCAGTCCCTGTGCTGGCGTAAGCAGGCCCTTAGTCTGCTGAGCTATCTCGCCGGCCCCATGTCTGTAATTTTGATAGATTCTGCCATCTTGCCTCCCTGAGGAAATGCCAATTTACACTCCTCCACGGGGGAGGCCAGAGCCTGGCCATTCCTAGGATTTTTCACCAGTCCTAGGACAGAATGGAAGGAGAATGTGTGAGACGGAGTGGTTTTGTTTTGTTTTGGCTTTTTGAGACAGAGTCTTGCTGGGTAGTTCAGATTGGCCTTTGTTATGATTTGTTTCTGGTTGTCCTCCAAAGCCTCATGCAGTCACTGGGGCTGATTCTAGAGTTTGTGATCAATTCTTGATCCCATGCTGGGATTATGGGTGTGAGTGCTGCTGGGATTACAGGTGTGAGTGCTGCTGGGATTATGGATGTGAGTGCTATTCCCGTGCTGGTGTGAGTAGTCTGCTGACAATATAAGGTAGCGAGAGAGGCTTGCTAGCCACCTGCAGCCGCTGTTGCTCTCTGCTGTTTTCTGGGGTCCTGAGCTGCCACCCTCTGCCATGACCCACCCTGCCTTGGAGCCAGCTGCGTATGGACCAAAACCTCCACCATGAACTAAATAAACCATTCCTTCCTTAACTTTTGGTGTCAGATATTTTGTCCCAGCATCAAGAAAAAAGTAACTAAGACACTCTTGAACTAGGTAACCCAGGCTGGCTTTGAATTCATGGCAAACCTCTTGCCTCAGTCTCCCAAGTGCTGGGAGTCCGGCTGTGTGCTGCTGTGCTTGGCTATGCACTCTTTTAGAATTATTATTATTATTATTTATCTTTTTGAGACAGGGTCTCACTATGCAGTTCAGGCTGGCCTTGAGCTCACTTTTGTAGCCCAGGCTGGTCTTGAACTTGAGATGATCCTCCTGCCTCAGCCTCCCAAATGCTGGGATTATAGGTGTGCACCAACATGCCTGGCTTAAAACATTTTTTTGTTTTTTTGCGGGACCTGGGTTCAAACTCACGACCTTGCATTTGCCAGGCAGGCACTTGTGCCGCGGAGCTATCTCCCCAGCCCTTTAAAACATTTTTTTGATCTTTCTTTCTTTTCTTTCTTTTTTTTTTTTTTCTTTTTTTACAGTGCTGGAGATCAAAGTGGGGCTTTGCACATGCTCTACCTACTGAGCTGCACCTCCATAGCTGGGTAATTATTTTAAGATCCTCTCTAATATTGAACTACTCTTTCTGGAACAGGCCCCATTTGGTTAAGGCATGTTATTATTTTTAATGTGGTGCTAGGTTCTACTTCCTCCTATTAGAATTTTCCACATAAATATTCATAAGAGAAATGTCATTTTCCTTTTTAATGTTTTCAGTTTGGGTATCGGTTTCTCTTTTTATCTGCTCTCAATCCATTTAAATAAGGTTAAATTAATGGTCTTTTGAGGCTAGGGAGATAGCTCCATAGCACAAGCACGGTCGTGAGTTTGAACCCTGGTGCCGCAATAAACAAACAGTCTTTTAATAAATGTAGGATTCCCTTGTGAAGTGATTTGGACCTGTTGCTGTTAAAGGAATAGCTCTTTGGCCACTTTCCATTGTCCTTCTAGAGAAATCCATCTCTTTATGCTTACTGTCTCTTTCTAAATTAGATTCTCCCAGGAAACTGTCCGTCATTTCTAGCTTTCTTTTGTTCCTTCCTTCCCTGTGTGTGTGTGTGTGTGTGTGTGTGTGACTGGATATTGAACTCAGAGCTTCATGTACACAAGACAAGTACTCTACCACTGAGATACATCCTTCGCCCTGCCTTTTTTTTTTTTTCTTTTTGAGACAGGGTCTTGCTGTGCAGCTCAGGCTGGCCTTGAGCTCACTTTTGTAGCCCAGGCTGGTCTCAAACTCACACTGATCCTACTGACTCAGCCTCCCAAGTGCTGGGATTACAGGCGTGCACCACCATGCCTGGCTAAGCCTTCTCCATTTCTTATTTTGTTTTATTTATTTTTGAGTCAGGGTCTTGCTATGTAGTCCAGGCTGGCCTTGAACTCACTGTGTAGTTCAGGCTGGTTTGGAACACGGGGTGATGCTCCTGCCTCAGCCTCTTGGGTGCTGGGATTACGAGTGTGTGGCACCATACCCAGCCCATAGAACTTTTTCTTTAACTTGTCTGGGTTGCCTTGGGACTGGAGATACCATTTATGCTGTCTGTATTGTGTGGAATCTTTCTCAAAGCCCGTTACATGGTTGGTTTTGTGACTCTTCCACTGCCTTCGATTTTTTTTTTTTTTTTGTCATTGTTGATACAGGGTCTCACTCTGCAAGTCAGATTCGTAGTGATCCTCCTGTCTCAGCCTCACCAGTGCTGGGATTACAGGCATGCACCACCACACCTGGGTTTGGGGCCAGCATGGCATGTGGTACCAGGGATCGAATTTGGGTCCTTGTGCTTGCCAGGCAGGCACTTAGACCACTAAGCCATTGCCTGAGCCCCATTGGCCTTTGAGTGGAAGAGTATCATCAGTGTTCAAAGTTCTGGGGCTGGGGAGATGGCTCCTTGGCACAAGTGCCTGCCTGGCAAGGGCAAGGTCATGAGTTCAAACCCCAGTGCCGGAAAAAAAAAAAAAAAAAAAAAATCAAAGTTCTGAGTGCAAATATTTTTAGAATTCCATATTTTGCATTCTTCCACATTCTTATTTCTGCCTGCTTGAGCTATCGTAGAATGAGAGGTTACTATTACAATGTAGTAATTTCAGTGACTTTTATTCAGAGCTTTACTAGCTAGTCCCGACAGCTCAGTTGACTTAATCTAAAATGCACTGTAATCTCAAAAGTTAGGGCCAGAGAGATAGCTCAGTGTACTGAGCACCTGTTTAGGCAAGCACAGGGACCAGGGTTTGATCCTGGCACCACAGGTGTGCTGAGCTGGCCACTGATACCCAGCGTGGTGGCGCATGCCTGTAATTCCAGCCCTGAGGAGGCTAAAACAGGAGGATCACTAGGAATTCCAGCTGTGTAGCGCAAGGAGATCTTGTAACAAATACAATAAAAGTTAAATTGGGGTCAGGGCAACAGTTCTGTGGTAAGCACTTGTCTGGCATGTGAGAGGACTGGTGATGGATCCCCAGCGTCACAAAAGTAACAAAAAGTTGAAATGTGGGCCCCAGTATGTTCTAGGTCCTCCAGAGTGCTGCATATTTATTCTTGCTGATGAGTTTTAAAAGTTGCCCTAGGGTTGGGGAGATAGCTCAGTGGTATAAATGCCTGCCCTGCAAGCACAAGGTCCCAAGTTCAATCCCTGGTACCACAAAAATAAAGCAAAAACAGTTTTTTGGGGCCAGGGAGATAGCTCCATGGCATAAGTACCTGCCTGGCAAGTGTAAGGTCGTGAGTTCAAACCTCAGTCCCACAAAAAAAAAAAAAAAAAAGTTGCACTACAACCTACATTAGGATTTTATTTATTTATTTATTTATTTATTTATTTATTTTTGGTAAAAGGGATTGAACTGAGGACCTGTGCTTGCCAGGCAAGCACTTATTCTACTGGTCTATCTCCCCAGTCCTACATTAGGATTTGGTTTGTATTTATTTATTTATTTGGTACAAGGCCTCACTACATAGCTCAGACTCCTGGTAATCCTCCTATCTCTGTCTCCCAGCACTGGGGTTACAGGCGTGCGCCACCACACCTGGGCTCTGTGGGCAGTTCAACACACCTGAGAAGGTACCAGTGTGGCATGTGGTGCTGGGGCTCGAACCCCAGTCCCTGCACTTTCCTAAGCAGGCACTTAGTCTGCTGAGCTATCTCGCCAGCCCTAGGATTTTACTGAAAGTGTAGGTTTTATTTACTTATTTATTTTTGGTTCCAGGAATCAAACTCAGAACCCCGTGCTTGCCAGGCAGGTGCTGTGCCCCTGTGCTATAATCCTGGGCCAATGTGTAGGTTGCTTTGAGAAGAACTGATAAGCTTAGGGTGCAGCTTTCTCTTCAGAAATTATAGTATCTCCCTATTTGTTTTTTAATTTATGTTCCCATATAGAGTTTTGTACGGTGTTAGTCTTCAGGCTCCCGGTACATTTCCTATGGCACACACTCCCGTGGGGCTGTTCTTTTACAAAGGATGTATTTTTACCATTATATTTTTTAGCTAGGAATTGTTTAACAATAACTCCTATTTTTTGTACAATTATCTATTTATTATTTATTTTAAGAGCAGATTATTTATTGGGGGGAAGAAAGCTTCTGTCACAGAGAGGGACAGAAAGGGGACTCAAACATTGTTATACATTCTTATTTCTTTTAATAAGAAAGCAATAAAACAGTAAATCAAATAAAAAATATATTTTAAAAAAAGGGGACCCGAGTGAGCTGCTCACTGTACCATTATTTAGTAGCAGCTTCCTCCCAATGCCTAGGTGTTATTACTTCCAGAAGGATAAAACATTAAAGCATGTTTTGCTGAGCTGGTGAAATGGTTCAGTGGTCTAAGGCACCTGCTTAGGCAACCACAGGGACTGTGGTTCTATCCCTGGCAATATGGGCTGCGCCAGCCCCACCCCCAGGGCAGGCTGAGCCGGCTATAATAAAAAATAAATAAATAAATAAATAAAGCCAGGCGTGGTGGCGCATGCCTGTAATCCCAGCACTCGGGAGGCTGAGGCAGGAGGATCGGTGTGAGTTTGAGACCAGCCTGGGCTACCAAAGTGAGCTCAAGGCCAGCCTGAACTGCATAGCAAGACCCTGTCTCAAAAAAAAAAAAAAAAAAAGTACTGAGGGTGCTTGCAGCATTTGAATAGATTTCTCACAGTGCCACGTGGCACTGGTCCTTCCGCCACAGCAACCACCAAAGAACAGTAGCCACGGCTCTCCACTATCCCATGGCCGTGGATCTCAATAAGGGCCACAAGGTGACTAAGAATGTGAGCAAATGTGCTGGCCGCCATGAGGAAGGCAGCTGTCAAGAAGGACTGAGTGGGGCCAGGGAGATAGCTCTGTGGCACAATGGCACAAGTGACTGCCTGGCAAGTGCAAGGTCGTGAGTTTGAACCCTGGTCCCACCAAAAAAAGAAGAAGAACTGAGTATCTCTGGAATAAAGCTTTGCAGATAAATAAATAAATTAATTAATTAATAAAAAATGTATTGGGGTTGGCCAGATAGCTCAGCAGGCTAAAGCACCCACTTAGGCAGGCGCAGGGACAGGGTTCAATTGCTGCATTGCTGCGCTGGTCCACCCCCGGGGCATGCTGAGAGGGCGACTGAGACTGGTTGTGCTGGTGAGCACCTATAATCCCAGTGCTTGTTGTCTCAAAAAGATAAAAATAAAAAGGGCTGGAGGTGTGGCCCAGCGTGAAGCCCTGGGTCCAACTGTCAGTCTGCTTCTCTGCCTGTACCATCTGCTCCTTGCCAGAACAAACCACACGACTGACTCCATGGAACCAGTGTTCTGGTGAACTTGATGTCATACTCTAATGTATGCCTTTGAAAAGGCAAAACAAAAGTGAGGCCAGGGAGATAGCTCAGCAGACTAAGCGCTTGCTTAGGTGAGTGCAAGGACCGGGGTTCAATCTCTCACTGCACCACACGGTGTTAGCCCTGCCCCCCCACCCCCCGCCCCCCGCCCCGCACTGAGCTGGCCACTGAGACGGGGCATGGTGGCACACACCTATAATCCCAGCAGTGGGAAGGCTGAAAACAGGAGGATCACTACAAGTCCAAGCTGCATAGTGTGAGACTCTGTACCAAATATAAAACAAAAAAGTAGCAGTGCTTGCTCATAATCCCAGCTACCTGGGAGGCTGAAGCAGGAGGATCCTAAGATTAAGGCCGGCTTGAGTAACTCAGTGGCATCTTGTCTTAAATAAAAAATAAAAAGGGCCAGAGATGTAGCTCAGTAATACAGCATGAGGCCTACAGTTCAATCTCTAGTATCGAACAAAATGTGAAATGAAATAAAGGTTTCCAAGTCTACTGCCCTCTAATCAACATGTTCAGAATAGTACCCTTCTGGTAACTGGAGCGAGCTGCTCAGAATATGAATTTAAACCAAATCCCCAGGCAGTTTGTCATCCCCGACCTCCATTCAGGTCTGGGAGTCAGAGTCAACCCCACATGCCAGGGTCACCTCTTCACAGGGTACCCTCAGGACCCACCCAGTTCACCACTGGCTCACTGGAACTGTCCCTCTTGTGGGACCTAGGACCCAGAGAGCGGCTAATCCACTGCCACACACTCCGCCATTGGCAAGTTTGTCTCACTCTCCATCACTGCTTGACAGATTACTGAAAAGTTAGAGGCCCAGGGTCTGAGAGCCATTACCAGAGCCCTTGGTGCTGGTAGGCAGGATGCGTCGAGGTAGAAGGTAGCTTGGCTGCCCGCCGCCAGGATAATCTCCTTTGGTTTATTTCAGGTCTGCGGACCAGTAACCTAAGCCCCAAAGTAACCCATCATAATCCCCTGTTCCTGCCCAGTACTGGGCAGATGTGATACAAGATATGTCCACCAGGGGGCAGGTGTGTGCGCGTATACGTAACCAGGGCTCACTTGGGTTGCTAGGCAAGCGGTCTCCACCAGCTAAACCCTTCTTCGCGCAGGGGGACAGGAATCCTGAGGCCATTCCAAAATCCCTGCACGCTCAGCCTCCGTGTAGCACAGTGCTCAGGGCACCATCCACAGGATGGCGTGAGGGGGCCCTGGAGCTCAGGAAGGATCCATCTGCAAGGCCCCCAGGGGTGTCTGCAGTCCAGTGTCCCCGTGGCCTGGTGGAGGGTGTTCCTTAGGAGCCCCGGGATTTGCTGAATTCTTGCTCATGGTCTTCCATTCGGGAGCCCAAGCTTTCTGGGCCACGTAACGCTGGACCCCTCAAACTGATACCTCACGGCTGCCATGGAACTCGCTTTGACTCGCTATATAGCTCCGAATGCGGACTTGGTGACAGGTGCTTGGCTGGACAGTATCGCTTGTCGCAGTGCTAGCGGGCGGTCTTTGCCTCCCTTGGGCGTCTCAATAGTCTAGTCCCGCTGTGGCATTTATAGAGAGCTTTGTCAACCTGGCAGACCATGAAGCGACTTGCACAGATGACCCCAGTGAGTCTTGGTAACCCTGTGAGCTGCTACACTGGGGAGGAAATCGAGGCCTGGAGAAGGTAAGGGGCTCGGCCAGGCTCGCACAGCACGTAGCTGGGGAGCCAGGGTTTGAATCCAACCAACTGCCATCTACACCCTGTGTAGTAGACTATAAGAGGCTCCCGGCCACCACTGCCCTGGATCCTGGTGGTGCCATCCCAGACCCCAAGGACATTCCCTCTCACCTCTTACGATTTTTATTTATTTATTTATTTATTTATTGTCTTTTTTTTTGAGACAGGGTCTTGCTATGCAGTTGAGGCTGGCCTTGAGCTCACTTTTGTAGCCCAGGCTGGTCTTGAACTCGCACCAATCCTCCTGCCTCAGCCTCCCGAGTGCTGGGATTACAGGTGTGAGCCACCACGCCCGTTTTACGATTTTTTTTTAAAGGAAATCTCCTCATTCCTACATTCCTATTTGCTTTTTAGGAAGTATGACATTTCATTCTTTTTTTTTTCTTTCTTTTTTGTGGGACAGGAGTTCAAACTCACAACCTTGAACTTGCCAGGCAGGCACTTGTGCCCTGGAGCTATGTCCCCAGCCCCTCATTGTTTTAAGTTGAACTCAAACTCAACTCAAAAAAGAAAAAGTACCATGTGGATTGCTGAAAACAAGGTTTCCTATATCCTCATTAAAATAAAAATATCATTTTTGTGTGCTACATTTTGTTGTGTTTGTTTTGGCCATTGTCACAACCATAGGTTCCTTTCAGCTTTCTTATTTTATGTATTTGGTACAGGGTCGCACCACGCAGCTTGGATTTGTACTCAGCTTGTACTCAACTTGGATTTGTGTCTCAGCCTCCCCAGGGCTGTGATTACAGGCCTGCACCACCATGCCTGATTTCTACATGACCCATGATGCTGGGAATTGAACCCCAGCTGCTGTTCAGGTGGAGGCAGTGAGACCAGCCATGATGGCTCAGCTCACTGGGAGGAAAGGATGCTCCCCTCCCACCCAGCCCAAGCACAGGCAGCTCGCTCGGCTCCACAGGATCCAGGCCTTGGCCTCTCTCCAAAGCCTTGAGACATCATGGCTCTGAGGCAGGAAGGACAGGGATGGAGAGGAGATTCGGAAGCTGCCTGTGCCTGGGGATAGCGGACGCCGCCAGCGCTGCTTCCCCTTGCTAAGTAGTGATTGCTTCCCAACTGTGACGTGACAATATCTATATCTGCATTTTTTTTCTTCAATGTATTTGGTACCAGGTCCCGCAGTATCGGAACAGCTCGCACTCAGAGTGGTCCTCCTTCCTGGGCCTCCCCTGCACTCAGATTCCCGGGGGAACCACCACTTAAGGCTGGGCAGGGCAGAGGTGGGTGGTCAGCTCAGGGCACTGGGACATGAAATGTTACTGGTTGGTGGCGCACGCCTGTAATCCCAGCACTTGGGAGGCTGAGGCAGGAAGATTGCCAGGAGTCTGAGGCCAGCATAAGCTACACAGTCAATTCAAGGTCAGCCTGAATTATGTAGTAAAATGCTGTGTCAAAGACAAAACCAAAGCAAGCCCAAGGAGTACACGTATTTGTCTGACAAAAACAGAGACAGAGCAACAGGTTTGCATATGGCCTGGCTATACTTTATTTTTTATTACTTACATCATGTTTTCATTATTTTTATACATTTAATTTTATTTTAAAGAGTAAAAATAGCAGAAACAAAGATAGAAAAACAGTAACAAGAGTACATATAGTACAGAGTTTTAAAACGAGAAAAATTTAACAATGATTGTATTACATATTTTCATCATCTGGCTATACTTTTTTTTTTTTTTTTTTGTCTTTTTGAGACAGGGTCTCGCTATGCAGTTGAGGCTGGCCTTGAGCTCACTTTTGTAGCCCAGGCTATTCTCGAACTCGCACCAATCCTCCTGCCTCAGCCTCCCAAGTGGTGGGATTACAGGCGTGCGCCACCAGGCCCGGCTGGCTATACTTTTTTTAAAAGACTTTATTTATTTATGTTATGGCTAGCTCAGCCTGCCCTGGGGGTGGGGCTGACGCAGCATGTGGTGCCGGGGATTGAACTGTGGTATCTGTGGTTGCCTATGCAGGCACTTTAGACCGCCGAGCCATCTCACTGGCCCATCTGGCTATACTTTAAAGGTGCAACATTGCCTGGTGTGGCGGTGTGCACCTGTAATCCCAGCACTTGGGAGGCTGAGGCAGGAAGATCAGTGTGAGTTGGAGACCAACCTGGGCTACAAAAGTGAGCTCAAGGGCCTGGTGGGATGGCTCAGTGGTCTAAAGCGCCTGCTTGGAAAAGCTTGGGCGGCTTCAGGGACCGAGGTTCGGTTCCCGGCACCACATGCTGCTCCAGCCCTGCCCTCGGGACAGGCTGAGCCGGCCGTAAAACTGAGTAAATAAACAAACAAGGGTTCTGAAACAAGAAAAATAAATAAATATTTTTTTTTTTAAAGTGAGCTCAAGGCCAGCCTGAACTGCATAGTGAGACCCTGTCTCAAAAATACAAAAAAAAAAAAAAAAAAAAAAAAAAAAAAAAATGGTAGTGAAGACTGGCAGACATGGGGTTCTGTGAAGGAGACCCCAGAGTGACACAGGCACAGACCCCTTCAGGGTCAATACCTCCACGACAGCCTGGGGCCAGGTAGGGAAGACAGTGGCCAGCTCGGGCCAGGCACTGCCACCCCTCATGGCAGCATCAGATCCCTGCTCTCTCCAAGGGAGAAGCTGAGGATTGGAACGTGCATGTGAACCCCAAGAACGGGCCTGAGGGTACCCACATTGCCAATCGGCATCCTCCAAGCCAGACCTGTCTGTAGGTCACCAGGCTGCGTGTGGCAGGGCTGGGGTGGTGCAAACTATATCACTTCCTGGTCCTACTCCTTGGGCTCCTGTTTGTCTTTTGGAAACAGGGTTTTGCTATGCAGTTCAGGCTGCCCTTGAACTCACTACATAGCCCAGGCCTGCCTCAAACTCAACAGTGATCCTACTGCCTCAGCCTCCCCAGGACAGAGATTACAAGTGTGCAATATCATGCTTGGCACGGGCTCCTACTTATTATTTTTTTTTAGTTAAGGTTTTTTTTTAAACTTTATTTATTTATGTTATGGCCCTCCCAGCCTGCCCTGGGTATGGGGCCGGCACAGCATATGGCGCCGGGGACTGAACTGCGGTCCCTGTGGTTGCCTAAGCTTGCCTAAGCAGGTGCTTGAGATCTTGCCAGCCCTGAGGCTCCTACTTGTGACTTGGGGGCTCAAACACAACAGCACTCAAGGCCGTTTTACCAAGATGGTGCTGAAGATGAAGAAGGAAGCCCCTGCCCCTCCCAAAGCTGAAGCCAAAGCAAGTGTTGAAGGCCAAGAAGGCCATGCTGAAACGTATTCACAGCCATAAAAAGAAGATACAATCGTCACCCACCTGCTACCATCTCAAGACACTATGGCCCCGGAGGCAGCCCAAATGCCCTCAGAAGAGTGCCCCCAGGAGAAACAAGCATGACCACTATGCCATCCTCAAGTTCCCACCTGACCAGAGTCAGCCATGAAAAAAGAAGAGGACAACACCACCCTCGTGTTCACTGTGGATGTCAAGGCCAATAAGCACCAAATCAAGCAAGCTGTAAAGAAGCTCTATGATGTCGATGTTGCTGAGGTCAATGCCCTAATCAGGCCTGACAGAGGGAAGAAGGCACGTGTTCGACTGGCTCCTGACTATGATGCATTGGATGTTGCCAAGAAAATGGGATCATCTCACCCGAGTCCAGCTGGCTAATTCTACCCAGTACTGGGATTGAACTCAGGGAGCTGCACTTGCCGGACAAGCACTAATTCTACTGAGCTATTTTCCCAGCCCACAGTTGGCTAATTCTAAATACATACTTTTTTCCCCTGTTGAAAGGAAGAAAGAAAGAAAGAAAGAAAGAAAGAAAGAAAGAAAGAAAGAAAGAAAGAAAGAAAAGCAAAGCAAAGCAAAGCAAAGCAAAGCAAAGCAGTTAAGAGACAGATGAGCAAGGGATGAGGGTTGGGGTGAGGTCCCTGAACTTCATGAGTGCAGGAACTTGGGGAGCCATAGTGGGATTTGGAGCAAGCAGGGAGGCGGCTGGTGGGCCGTGGGGAGGCTGTGAACTAGGCAGGTTGGCATGAAAGTCCGGTGGCTCTCCCACAGGCCAGACTTGAACCTGGGAAGCAAGAACAGGCCTCACAGGGAGGGCTGGCCTCTCTGGAGGCTGCATTGGGTGACTGGGTGAGGAGCAGGGAACAGCGTGGGTTCTGCGTCCGACTGGCCCAGTTCCTCCCGCCTGGCAGGTTCCGCAGCTGTAGCTGCTCTAGAACCTGCGCGAGCCCGAGACCGGAGCCCAGAGGCGGCACAGAGGCGACGCCAGGCGCGCACGGGCGCAAGGGTGGCGCCTGGACTCCAGCTGCGGGCTCAGGGCAGGGCAGTCACGGGGCCCCCGCGCCTAGGCTAGGATGGGCTACTGCCTGTCCTCGCTGAGGCCTTCAGAGGAGTCGCAAGCTGCAGCTCCGAGCCCCGCTGGGGCGCCAGGGGGAGCTCGCGAGGATGCGCCACGACTCCCTCTCGGCAGCTGGTTCAAACTGGTTTGGGCAGGATGCGGCCTCGGCGGGCTGCATTCCAGGCCTCAGGCTGGCAGCCCTTGCTGGGGCCTCCTTGAGGGCCAGGAAGCCAGGGCAGGGCTGTGGGGTCAGCACCGTGGGGCAGGAGCCACGCACCCCTGCGAGGCTGGGGAGGTTGGCACAAATATAGCCCTCTTTGCTGAAAACCACTTCTTTAACAAGATCCCTGGATGACGTGCAAGTGACGTGAAGCCCTGGGTGGGGGCTGCTGTCAGACTCTGGGGTGCACCGGAATCAGTGGCGCAGTTGGTGCCCAGCCCCACGACTCCAATTCTGAAAGTCTGGAGTAGGGCTCAGTATCTGTGCTTGTAGCCAAGCCTCTCACGTTTGGAAGAAAAAGCTAGAAAAAGCGCAGGGACTGTGTCAGTCAATGGGATATGGGCAGGCAGCACATTTAAGGGATATTCTCAACTACTCAAGTGTTATAGCCAACATCCAATGAAGAAATTCCAACATGTTGTGACCTCCTCCTGCCCTTCCTCTCCTACCCCTAAGTAACCGTGATCCCAAGGTAAGCGGTGTCCCGCCAGTGCAGCTCTGCACATCTATCCCATGTCCTGTGATTTCACTTGTTTTAAATACTGCACAGGAGGGCCAGCGAGATAGCTCAGCGGTCTAAAGCACCTACTTAGGCAGACTTAGGCACCGCAGGGACGGACTGCTGTTTGATCCCCCGCACCACATGCTGGGCCAGCCATAACATAGACAGACACATAGATAAATAAAATTAAAAAAATAAAAACTGCACTGGAGCTTTTGGTGACTGCCTTCCCCCAGTGTGGAGTTCTGAGCTTTGCCCGTGTATTCGGCACATTTTGTTGTTGTTGGTGGTGGTGGTGGGTTTTGTTTGTCTGTTTGTTGACTTTTTGAGATGGTCTTGCTATGCAGTTCAGGCTGGTCTTTTTTTTTTTTTTTCAGGCTGGTCTTGAGCTCACTTTGGTAGCCCAGGCTGGTCTCGAACTCACACTGATCCTCCTGCCTCAGCCTCCCCAGTGCTGGGATTACAGGCATGCACCATCATGCCCGGCCCACAGCGAGTTTTTCATAAAATCCATTTCCTAAGCACCTGAGACCCAAGCATTAGCCAAAAACTTTCCAGCAGAGGATTCTGGCCCAAAGACCTGAGTATTTGGTTGGGGATGCTGAGAAATTAGCAGCAGGCAGATTTGGGAGCAGGTGTTGGCCAGTGATGGATTATACAAGAGGGAGATCAGGTACTGGGAGAGTTGTCCTGTATATTTTCAACCCTAAGACCAGGACATTTTTTTTTTTTTTTTTTTGTCTTTTTGAGACAGGGTCTCAGTATGCAGTTCAGGCTGGCCTTGAGCTCACTTTTGTAGCCCAGGCTGGTCTCGAACTTGCATCGATCCTCCTGCCTCAGCCTCCCAAGTGCTGGGATTACAGGCGTGCGCCACCACGCCCGGCTGACCAGGACATTTAAAAAAAAAAAATTAATACTTAAGAAAGATCAGAACTCTAGACTTCCCTATCTAGATTCACCTACCTTTTCACTACTTTTCTCTCTTGCATTCCTTTGGGAATTCCCCTCTGCCCCTAGGCCTTCTAGGTGAACCCCGTGGGTGGGTAGCAGATCAAATCGGGAGAATTTGTATTAAAAAAAAAAAAATTCCTATTTTGTAGCCGGGCATGGTGGTGCATGCCTGTAATCCCAGCAATTGGGAGGCTGAGGCAGAAGGATTGGTGTGAGTTCAAGACCAGCCTGGGCTACAAAAGTGAGTTCAAGGCCAGCCTGCATAGTGAGACCCTGTCTCAAAAAAAAAAAAAAAAAAAAAAAAAAAAAAAAAAATTTAAAAGCTGGCCCTAGGCGGGAGACAGGTCCATAGCAATTCCCCAGACTTTTCTACGGGTGTAAACCGAGCTATCTAAGTAGAAGGGTCTAGGGCCGGGCAGCTGGGAGCTTCAGCGAAAGGGTCCACCAGCATAGCAACTGACAGGCCTAGATGAACCCTGGGCCTCCCGGAGAGCTCCGAGAATTGCTGGCACGTGACTCTGGCTAGAGTGCGGAGCCCTGGGTTCAAGCCCAGCATCAAGCCCCATCCCCGCGGATGTGTGCGTGTGCGTGTGCGTGTGCGTGTGCGTGCGTGCGTGCGTGCGTGCGTGTGTGTGTGTGTGTGTGTGTGTGTGTCTGAGATCTGCTATCCTATCGGAATTCCGATGGAAAGGAGTGATCCGCACCGACGGTTCCCATCCTTACTTGGCTGGATGTTGGAAACCCCTGGACAACTTGAAAAACCTACCGATGCTCACCTATCAAACCCTAAAAATTGCACATGGGACGTTTTAAACCAGCCCCAGGTGACTGCAGTCTTGAGTTTGCGAACCACCAGTTGACCTGGTTGTGCTGGGGCGGGTGCAATGCTAAACAGAAGCCACTGGGTGGCGCTGCTTGCTTAGGCGGCGCTCTGAACACCGAGGGCAGCCGCGGCTGGGTGCGCACCTGCCCCGCCTCCGCCAGGCGGACCTAGGGGCTTGCAGCGGGCCGGGGCGGGGCTCCTAGGCCAGATCGCGGCCGCCCGCCCAAGGGCAGCCTCCTCCCGCGCGGTCCCGCCTCCCTCCCGATGCAGCTCGTGGATGACGACCGACCTGAGCCCGTACCCAGCGGGGTGCGTGAGCTCGCGCTCTTCCTGACCCCAGAGCCCGGAGCGGAGGTAAGGGGTCGTGGAGGGGGAGTTCTCGAGGTTGGGATCTGGGTCCTTGAGCCCGGATCGGCACTCGGCTTCCCGGCAGCATCCCCTCGCGCCAGGACCGCTGCGGGGCTAGGGTCGCCCTCCCGAGCCTTGACTGCCTGGGGCTACCCGCCCCCTCCTGAAGTGACATCGCGTCCCAGGGCGCTTCCCCTTCTGGACCGCGCAGAACACCGGGACCGGGGCGCTCTAAGCCAGGTGGTCCCTGAGGGGCGCAGAGCCGGTCCTGCGACCGCGGGTCTCTGCTCTCCCCGCGAACCGTACAAGTGCCGGGAAGCCCCGGGACCGTGGTCCGCTGCGTTTGCTAGGAGGAAAATACCACGTCCCTGCTTGCACTTTCTATTTTGGAAGCATAAATAAAAAGTACTTCTAAAAGCCGACTCTTGGCTTTCAGCGAAGGCAGTCTGTTGATGGCACTGTGAAAAAGTTGCCCAGGTGCTCTAGCAGTGACTTAGGGGCCCGAGTCAACCCATTCTCTGTAGCGTGAAAAAGCTGAACGTAAATATTTTAAATAGTGAGCTTCTTCTCCACCCTAGTACGGTTCCCACAGAAAACCAGCGCTGGGATACGTCATTTCAGACACTTCAAAATGCATTTGCAGATGTAGATACACGTTAGAGACTTGATGTAATAGTTCTGTAATTTGCTTTACTCAAAATGGCATGGAGAAGCCGGTAGTCCCAGCTAATGGTCAGGTGTGGGCTGCTTTTTCCTCAGAGATATTCCACCCCTAGAGAGTGGCTGATGGAAGCCCAGTTTGTGACTCTACACAAACTGCTGAGTTGTATGTTTTAAAGGTGATTATTGCTGGGCATGGTGGTGGATGCCTGTAATCCCAGCACTTGGGAGGCTGAGACAGGAGGATCGGTGAGAGTTCAAGACCAGCCTGGGCTACCAAAGTGAGCTCATTCCAGCCTGAACTGCATAGCGAGACCCTGTCTCACAAATAAATAAATAAATACATAAATAAAGGTGATTCTTAAAGGCTGGGTGTGGTGGGGAGGCTGAGGCAGGAGAACTGCCACAAGTTTGAGGCCAGCCTGGGCTACATAGTGAGTTCGATTTAAGTGTAGCCTGAATTACATAGTGAGACTTATCTCAAGCATAAAGAAATAAAGAAATGTGAATCTTACAGTGAGTTCTAACTCAAGCAGTGACACAGACTTCCAAGTCAGAATGTATCATAAGAACTGCTCACTGCAACAACTCGATCCCCCATTGTGAACCTCCTGTGTGGTGTGAAGTGTCCTAGGAGCCACCAGGAAAGAAGCCGGTGAACTCAGTTTCACTGTATTTAAAATAGCTATACCGGGGGCCCAGCGGGATGGCTCAGTGGTGTAAAGCGCCTGCTTGGGGAAGCTTGGGTGTCTTCAGGGACTGCAGTTCGATCCCTGGCACCACATGCTGCGCCAGCCCTGTCCTCGGGGTGGGCTGAGCCAGCCATAAATATGAGTGAATAAACAAACAAATGTTCTGAAACAAAAAAATAAATAAATAAATAAATAAATATTAAAATAAATAAAATAACTATACGAAGCTGGCATGGTGGCTCACACCTATAGTCTCAATACTTGGGAGGCTAAGGCAGGAGGATTGGTGTGAGTTGGAGACCAGCCTGGGCTACAAAAAGTGAGCTCAAGGTCAGTCTGAGCTGCATGGCAAGACCCTGTCTCAAAAAGACGATAAATAAATAAATAACTATACCCAAAAGGCCATTTTAATATGTAATTGGCATAAAACCTTATAAAATTTTACTTCTTTTAGCCAGGCCCTCTTTCTTTCTTTCTTTCTTTCTTTCTTTCTTTCTTTCTTTCTTTCTTTCTTTCTGAGACAGGGTCTCGCTATGCAATTCAGGCTGGCCTTGAGCTCACTTTTGGAGTGCAGGCTGGTCTCGAACTCGCACTGATCCTCCTGCCTCAGCCTCCCAAGTGCTGGGATTACAGGAGTGTGCCACCACACCTGGCTGAATTTTGGACACATCTCTGCACCAGCCACATTTGAAGTGCTCAGTGTGGGTTGGTCGTGTTTGCATCAAAGCCTATATCGGGATCCTTCTGTCTTCCAGCAGCCATGAGAACGTGATACTCGCTCATGCCTCCTGAGTGCACAGCACCAGCAGGGTGCTGTGCCACTTGTGACTTGTGTTCCAAGTTGTCGCAGTGACCCTGGGGCTCGGATATTATGATTTTCATATATATATATTATAGCTGGCTCAGCCTGCCCTTGGGGTGGGGCTGGCACAGCATGAGGTGCCAGGGATTGAACCTCAGTCCCTGCAGTTGCCTAAGCTTTCCTAAGAAGGCACATTAGACTGCTAAACCATCTTACCAGCCCTGGGGCTCAGATATTGTTCTTTGATTTTATAGCCCAGAAAACTGAGGCTCCCACAGAACCCAGGACAGCAAATGGGTATATAATTTATGAGTCATTTGTACACCGCCCAGAGCTGCCACCTTGTGCTTGGCTGGACCCTGAAGGACCCAGCCCCTACCGTGGCCTGGTGTGGTGGCTGAGGGACCCAGGGCCAGGTGTGCAGGCCATCTCTGGTTCTCACCTCCGCAGGCACCTCCTGTGCTTTCCCTTCCCCTCAGCCTCAAGAGCCCCTGTGCCCTGCTGCATCTTGGCTTCATTTAGTGTCTGCTAGGACCGTCTTCTGTGGAGACCGTGGGTTACTTTGTTGGCTCACTATGGGCTTCTTTGACTCGGAAGCAGGTTGGCTGGAGCTCATTTGTGAGGGACATAATGAGGTGCCCCAGCTTCCTGTGGCTCCGTGCCTCCGTAAACTCATTCAGAGGCTTGCTGAAGCTTATTTACCGAAAGCAACAGACACTGAGCTGGAGCAGAGTCACGTGCAGCCCCTGCTTAGCGCTCAATTCATTAGCAGCTCCCCGAGCTGGAAGTGTTTGCAGGTGGGCAAATGAGCCGGAAAAAAACAAGCCAGCTTTGAGCGTGCACCAACCCTGGGCGTGAGGGCATGCCACCCACCAGGCCCCGGGCTGCAGGGCCCTCCCTCCTTGCCAGCCACGGCTATGGATGGCCACGCTGGGCTTCCGAGTGGACCATCTCAGCCTGGCCACAGCCAGCTCAGGCGATGTCCCAGGTGTCCCAGTGAAGTGGAGCCTGTTTCACACACCTGGAGTCCCTGCTCAGGGCAGGGCAGGGCCTGGAGAGACCAGAGAGACCACAGGCAGGCCCCGGGTTCCCTGCTTTCCTGACACTCAGAAGGCAAGTGCGGGTGTTATGGGTAACTAGATTAGATGGAAATATTATAGGCAGTTAGACAGGGCCAGGCCCTCAAGGATGACATGGAAGACAAGGTGACTTTACAACTATAAACAGGCCAGTGAGATAGCTCAGTGGTCTAAAGCACCTGCTTAGGCAAGCTTAGGCAACCATAGGGACTGGGTTCGATCCCCAGCACCACATGCTGCACCAGCCCCACCACCAGAGCAAGCTGAGCCAGCCATAAATAAACCAATAAATAAAATTTTAAAACCCCACAACTATAGACAGACATTTCTGCGGCCGGCCAGATCTCAAGACAAGAGTAAACAAATGCAGCTGCATACTTCCCTAAGAGTGGGATTCAGGGATTAATAAGCTAAATATCAATCACCTTGAGAGAGCCCGAAAGAGTCACGAGCCCAAACCCAACCGGGAGAGACCTTGTTTGGTATTCTTGCCCACTTGCTATGTGATTTGCTTTGCCATTGGATCCTGATTTTAATCAATTTTACCTGAGCAATGGCGCTTGTCATCTCATTGGTTGACCATAGTTTTGTCCCACCTCTTGCCCACCTAAGCGAATGCCCATGCCTTCTCTGCCACCATAGACCTGCTTCATCCCATAGATTTTTAATCTATAAAAGTCCCTGGAAAGCTGGGCATGGTGGCGCACGCCTATAATCCCAGCACTCGGGAGGCTGAGGCAGGAGGATCGGTGCAAGTTCGAGACCAGCCTGGGCCACAAAAGTGAGCTCAAGGCCAGCCTGAGCTGCATAGTGAGACCCTGTCTCAAAAAGAAAAAAAAAAAAAAAAAAAAGTCCCTGGAAGAGATAGCATCCCCAGGGACCACCCACTCGGGACCCACTTCTGTTCCTCTCTTGGACAGTAGCTCTCTTTCCCCCAATAAAATCTATTCTGCTCATAACCTCATTTGTTCCTAAAATTCTTTCTCAGGTTTTACAGAATACAAACTCATGCCAGGTGCTTTTTAGGCTGTGAAACCATTTTTACCCTATATCATTTTGGAGGTTCCCTGTATCGCAGGCACCTCAGACCTCTGAGTGGTAAAGAGTACCCAAGGTATACCAGGGGGCATTGTCTTCTGGTCCAGACTGGGGAAGGGACTGAAACCAAGCCTGAGTGGTCGCTGCCTACATGTGGTGGTGGTGGGGTTATCCTCTGAGGCCTCAAAGCATCAATAGGAGTTGGCCAGCCCAGGCAGGAAGCAACCTCCGCACAGTGAGTGGCGCTGGGAGGCCAAATCAGTGTCTCGGAGATGAAGAAAGAGCAGCTGGTCAGAGGAGCAGTGAGGTGTCACACCTGGTGAGGCCGAGGAGGCTGCGCCCTGGCCTGGCCCTTTCTTCCCCAGTGCGCTATTTTCAGTCTCTCTCACCCAACTGCCTCTTTTGGGAGAAGTTGCAGGGAGGGCCCTGGACCTGCCTCACAGTGGTGGGGACAGCATGATGTTCCTTGTGTGTCCCTGTGATTTTCAAGGGACAGGAGCTCCAGGGTACCTATGGTGAAGCTCAGGTGGCTGCCATATGGTCAATTCCTTGCCTGGCACAGCCAGATTTCCATTTAGTGCTGGGGCCTGGGCAGGTGTAGCCCGAAGATGGAGCTGGTGGCTGGGCTAGGAGGAAGCAGGTGGTGACCAGTCCTCACACCCAGAGCCTCTGTCCAAGGGAGCAGGCCTCAGGCTGAGCAGCCTCTGAGCAGAGTCATTGGGAGCATCGTCCTCGTAGGACAGTCTCCACGTTAAACATTATCCACCAATCACAGTTGCCGAACTGAAATTAGCCTTGGTATAAAAGGCTGCGTGCTTAAGAATTCAGGCACTGTGTGGAGACAGCCGCTGCCACGGCCTGCTTTCGTGAGCTGGCTGCACCCCCAGAGGTGCATGTGAATATCTTCCTGGAGTTACGGTTTTGTTGACTGCAGCGCCGCAAAGATTGGCTTTGAGACGTGCTGGTCCACCTCAGCTGACCACTGCCAATAAGGTTCAATGTAAAACTCTGGAGGAATGGAGCAGAATTACAGAATCCAACCCCAACCTTTTCATACAGTTTCGAAAAAGATCAGACTCTTTTCTGTCTTCATGTTTTGGTAGAAACTGCCAATATGAAGAACACAGTTCTTTTTCAGGGGGGAGGCAACCGGGAATTAAACTCAGGACCTCATGGTTGCCAGACAGGTACTATGCCCCTGAGGTAAATCATCAGTCCCAAAAACATAGTTTTTTTGTTTGTTTGTTTTGCTGGACCAGGGATTGAACTCAGGACCCTACACTTGCCAGGCGAGCGCTTATTCTACTAAGCTATCTCCCCAGCCCCTAAGACCATGGTTCTTGTTTGGTTTGTCTTTTTGAGACAGGGTCTCGCTGTGCAGTTCAAGCTGGCCTTGATCTCACTTTTGTAGCCCAGGCTGGTCTTGAACTCACACCAATCCTCCTGCCTCAGCCTCCCAAGTGCTGGGATTACAGGCATGCACCACCATGCCCGGCAAAACCATGGTTCTTGACCACCATGTGAATCAATATTTTGACAAGGTCAGAAGTTGTGGGTACTGTATTGGAATGTGGAACCCAGAGTTCTAGATTGTATTTCCTTAGCCAAAATTTCAGATCAAGGAGCCAATAGGATTTGAGCTCAGGCTTACAACCCAAGATTCTAGAAAAGAAGGAACCAGAACTGCAGTGGGATGCAGCTGTCTAAGATAAGGAAGGGCCTGGCAGGATGGGTCAGTGGTCTAAAGCGCCTGCAGGCAGCTGCAGGGACCGAGGTTCGATCCCTGGCACCACATGCTACACCAACCCTGCCCTCAGAGCAGGCTGAGCTGGCCATAAAAATAAACAAACAAAAGTTCTGAAACAAGAAAAAAAATTAAAAAATTAAAATTAAAAGATAAGGCAGGGCAGCCCTCTATCTTAGGGCACACAGGACTGGTGGAGCAGCGCCAGTCTGTTTCAGAGTTTTCAGACGGGGCCTGGGAGATAGCCTGGTAAGCATAAGAACCCGGGTTTGATTCCTGGTACTGCTCCAGGCCAGCCACTGGACATAGTGGCGCACCTCTATAATCCCAAACCTGAGGAGGCTGAGACAGGATCACTATGACTCTGAGCTGTATAGTGAGACCCTGTACCAAAAAAATAACCCCAAAGCAAAGTTCTCAAAAGACAGTGTATGTGAAAATTCTGGTCCTATGATTAAGACTAAACATGGTAGGACATGCCTGTAATCCCAGGATTCAGGAGGCTGAGGCAGGAGAACTGTAATGCATTCAAGGCCAGATCGGGCTACATAAAGAGACCTTGTCTCACCCCCCAAAAAAGAAAAAGCATCAAGAAACCAAGAAAGTCTGGGGCTCTCAATAACTCGCTCCTGAATAGAAGCCACATGGAACGACAATGGATCCAAGGTTGAGTCAACTCTACCAGCAGCACCAGGGTCCAAATTAAGTGAGGCTCTCTGCCTCAGCCTATCTGCCTCAGGCCACACCCATAACCCCAGAAGTACTCGGACCCATAATCCCATCAGTACTAAAACACATAATCCCATGGATCATGAGTCCTGTCTCAAACTCTAGAAGTCCCCGCCCCATGATTGCATGGGGCTTTGGGGGGACAACTAGACATAAACCATAACAGTCCTTCCCCTCCCAGAAGTTGTTGCCTGTGACTTTTTAACCTTGTACTTGAGCTTTCGGTTTTTGTTTTATTTTGAGGCAGGGTCTCCACATAGCCCAGGCTGCCCGGGTGCTGAGGTCATAAGCATGTGCCACTCCGTGTCCAGAGAGGCTGTGTCTTTGTACAATCTAAGCCTCTTCTGTCATCTCTGACCTGCAAACATTGTGTGACCTTGTCCCCTCTGGACATGCAGGTTTCAGCTGCTGGGCTCCAGATCTAGGAGGAGACTGCAGGGCACAGTCTCTCTGGTCTCGGCAGCCTGGTCGGGGTAGAGCGTGGTGGGAGTGTGTCTCCCCACGGTGAGTTTGATCTGCACAACCGTGAGAGAAAAAGCAAAGCAGCGCAGTAGTACCTTGGCTCGCAGACTTGATTCTTTCCGTACTCCCAGTGGCAGAATTCAGCTCTTGAACTGAGGTAGCACCGTTTAACAGTTGTTTACATAGCATTTAGTTTGTATTAGCTGCTATAAGTCATCTCAAGATGATTTAAAATATGCTGAGATGGCTGGAGAAATAGCTCAGTAGAGTAAGTGCTTGTCTGGTAAGCGCGGAGTCCTGAGTTCAATCCCCAGTACTGCAAAATAAATAAATAAATAAATACATGAAATACACCGAGGACACGTGCAGGTTCTGTGCAAATACTGCCCCTAGTGTGCCATCTGCAAGGGGTCTCACCTTTCCCCTTGGATACCAAGGAGGGACTCAAACTAAATGGTACGGGAACCTGTGGGGGATGATGCTGACAGAGATAGAGCAGGGGGGGTTGCGGCTGCACGGCAGAGGGAGAACGATGAGGGGCCGGAGGCTTGAATGGACCGGCCACTGGGGGACCTCAGAGATGGGATAAGGTTGCCCAGGTCCTGGCCTGTGAGGAGCAGTGCTGATTCTGCTCCAGAGACCTGGATTGAAGCCCTCAGGTGAGGTGAGCTGGGAAGAGCTGGGGCAGGTTGGGGTGAGACCTGTGGACTCCCGTTACTGTCCTGGAATGCGTGATGGGGGGTGGGGGGCGGAGGCAGAGACAGCGGGGGGACCACCAAGGGCTGCTCAGCCAGCCAGGTGCATGAAGCTGGAGCTGGAGCCAGTTTGGCTGCCAGACCCTCGCAGGGTGTGAGGAGCTGTGGCTGTGCTGGGTGCTCGGATGGGGCAGTCCCCTCTGGAGGAAGTTTCTGGCCTCAGGCCCCTCAGGGCTCACACACAGCCTCTCCTCCTCTCAGGAACCCTGAGGCCTGTCAACCTTCAGCCTTCACTATGAGGCTGTAAAGCAAGCGGGTGCTCGCCAGATGCGCATGCCTGTAGTGCCAGCAATGGGGAGGCTGAGGCAGGAGGGTGGCTGCAAGTGCGAGGCCTGCCTGGGCTGCATAGTGAATTCAAGGCTAGTCTGGCCTACAAAGAAACAAAAATAAATAAAAATAAAACAAGCTGCTTCCCAAAGCTTGGAAACCACCCTGTCCCCCTGAGCCTGCTCGGTCCCCCAGGCAGGTGTCCTGAGCAGGGGTCACCAGGAGTCAGAAGTCGGCTCTGGTGGCCACAGCATGGCATCTGGGTGCTCCTCTCTGTTGGAAAGTATTTAAGCAGGTTCTGGCCGCAAGCCTGTGCCAGGTGGTGGGCGGTGAGAGGGCATGAGGGGCACCTCGTCCTCGGCGACCCTTGGTAGGGTGGTTCACACACACATGACAGTTCTGTGCCATCTTTGTAAATGGACACTTTTTGTTTTTTCTTTTTGAGTCTGGGTCTCTCTCTGTAGTTCAGGCTGATCTTAAACTCACGAGGTAGCCCGGGCTGGCCTCAAGCTCACAGTGCTCCTCCTGCCTCAGCCCCCAAATGCTAAGATTACAGGTGTGTGCCACTGTGCCCTGCCACACCCTCTGTACTTTTTGTAATGCTTATGTCCATGTTCAGCCCCAAGATAGCTTTCGTGGCCATCGCAGGGTTTTTCAAATTTTCAAGTTGAGAGAACCTTCCTAAACCTCTGGGTTGTAGTTCACCTTGAACACAGGGGATCTGGCACATCGCAGCTGGCGCAAGTAGTGCCAAGTAGCCACCTCGTTGGTGGCACCAGTGTCTCCTGTGTCCTCACTGGTCCCCCTTGGCCACCCATCGCCATCAGGAACCTGGCTGGCTGCTCAGCCAGAAAATGGCTGCTTTTTTTTTTCTCAGAAATGTGAACTTTCTTGGGATATCTCAGCCGTCTAAAGCGCCTGCTTAGGCAAATTTAGGCAACTGTAGGGACCGTGGTTTGATCCCTGACACCACATGCTGCACCAGCCCCACCACTAGAGCAGGCTGAGCCAGCTGTAACATACATAAAGTGGGTTTTTTTGTGGAACTGGGATTGAACTCAGGCCCTTGTGCATACCAGGCAAGTGCTTATTCTACTAATCTATCTCCCCAGCCCATAAATAAAGATTTTTTTTTTGTTTTTTTTTTTGTTTTTTTTTTAAAGTGAACTCTCAAAAGCAGGAAACTAAAATCCAACAGTTTACAGAAAACGCCCTGGCTAAAGCCAGGTCTGCTTCCTTTGTATTTGTTACCTGCCCGGCTTTCGTGTCTGGAGATCTGAACAGGGTCTCAGCTGCATCCCTGGATTACGTGGAGGTCACCCTTCCTGGGGAACCCTGACTTCCTGAACTACGGCCCTCAGGCTGAAGAGCCTTTTTTTTTTTTTTTTTTCCCTGTTTCTCCTCCTCCTCCTCCTCCTCCTCCTCCTCCTCCTCTGTCCTCCTCCTCCGTCCTCCTCCTTCGTCCTCCTCCTCCTCCTCCTCTTCCTCCTCTTCCTCTTCCTCTTCCTCTTCCTTCTTCCTTGTCCTCTCCTCCTCCCTCTTCTTTGTGGGACCAGGGTTCGAACTCACAACTTTGTGCTTGCCAGGCAGGCATCCCATTCTCTTCTATTCAGGCACTTGTTTTGCAGTGCTGGGGATCAACCCCAGGGTCTTCACAATGAACTAAGATTCCCCAGCCCATTTTACATTTTTTTAAAATTTGAAGCCAAGGTCTCACAGAGCCAGTGAGTTGCTCAGGCTGGGCTCCAATTAGTCATCTTCCTGCCTCAGCCTCCCAGAGTGCTGCTGGGTTTGCAGGCCTGAGAAGTATTTTCCCCACCATTGTCAAGTGGGGAAACCGAAGCAGAGAGATGGCCCCAGGTAGAGTGAGGGCCGCACAGCCTGGAGTCCCGGCTGCTGCTGCTGCTGCTGCCCAGGCGGAAGCTCTCCCTGAGGATGTATTCGTTCTTCTTTCCCTTGCTCATTTTTCTCACCTTTCTTCTCTTATTTCCCGCAATGAATATCCATTCAGCAGTGTACGGGTTGCCGACTGCAGGGGAGCAAACTTTCCAAAGTCTCAGCCACTTAGAGAGCTCACACCCTAGAGGGCGCTCTCTCGGAAGCTGCACCGGCGCTGATCCGGTGCTGCCTCCCCCATCCAACCCGGCTCTGGCTGTAGCCAGGCGCCACCGTCTGCCGCTTGGCCTCACAGCCTGCAGGCCTTCCTCAGGCCTCTGCGGCTGCAGGGCCCTTGGCCCGCTTCCCACAGACGCCGCCTTGCCAGAGGGCCGCGCACCGCAAGGTCCCTCGCAGCCTGCACCCAGGAGTCACAGCGTTGCTGTCCTGGTCCCTCTGTGCTGTGATAACAGATCCCTTCATAATGGGTTATTTATAATACACATTGATTTGGCTCCTGCGAAGTGCAAGAATGGGTCCTGTCTGACCTGGGGCTTCTTGCTGAGTCATGAGGAGGCAGGAGGCTTCCTGTGGGTGTGAGCTTGGGCCAGGAACCCTTGGGAATGTAACAAGCTCGGCTCCCTTGTTTGCAGCTTTGATCCACCGACAGGACAGAGCCTCCTGAAGATCTCCCCCGTCTCTCAGCACTGCCACCCTGGGCATTAAGTTCCCAATGCAGGATCTTGTGGGAGATACAGTCAGACTGTAGCAGTAGCTTCCACCCCGCTCCGTTGGTCAGAGGGAGTCACAGACCAACACAGAGTTGGGTGGGAGCCCTGGATCCCACTCTTCCCGGCCTTCAGAATGGCAAAATCATGGGGCAGAAGGGCGTGTAGGCTGGGAGGGAGTTGGAGACCCATCTTTGGAGACACAGGCACAACTATGTGCCTGGCGTTATTCTAGGCTGCAGGGAAAGGTGAGTGAAAGATACCGGAACCTGAAGTGACCAGAGCTTTTGTTCTGAGGGGGAAGCTGACAGCAGACAGCAAAAATGGATACAGTGTGTTTTATGGTTGTTATGGTTTATATCTAGTTGTTCCCCCAAAGCCTCATGCAATCATGGGGCTTCTAGAGTTTGAGACTTGACTCATGATCTGCTGGGATTATGTATTTTAGTACTGCTGGAATTACAGATTTTAGTACTGCCGAGGTTATGGCTGTGGTCGGAGGGGGATAGCCTGAGGCAGAGAGACTGAATGCAATATAAGAGAGCCAGAGAAACAGACTCCCTCTCTATTGTTCTCTGCTCCCCTGGTTTTTGTTGCCATGAACTGCTGCTCTCTGCCACGTGCCCCTCTGCCCTGGGGCCAGCCGAGTATGGACTGAAACCTCCAGTAACTGTGAGCTAAATAAACCTTTCCTTCCTTCATTTTGGGTGTTGGGTATTTGTCCCAGCAACGAGAGAAGAGTAACTAAGACAGTGGTGATAAATGCTAAAGAGAAAAGCACAAAGGAGGGGCAGGGAGCGCCAGGCTCAGAGGAGGCCTCACCTAGAAGGAAGAGGCAGGCAAAAGTGGCCAGGAAGCGGAGGATGAATTTTACCAGTCAAGGACAGCAGGTGCCAAGGCCCCGGGGTAGGGATGCGCCCATGGCTTGGTGGAGACTGCAGAAGAGGTGAGGGTGGAGAGGACGTGGAGGGTCCGGGTGGCCCAGGGCTGGAGAGCTGCTGTTAGCTGCTCACTGAGGGAGGTGGAACATGATAGGTGTGTTACAAATTGAGATGCAGTTCTGCAGAGTGAAATCCATCCTTTTACAGTGTACAGTTTGCCTGTATATATTCATATTGTTGGATAAATGTTACTATGACCTAATTCCAGAACATTTTCATCATCTAACCCCCACCCTTTGAGCCATTATCCATTGTTCTCTGACCCCCCAACCCCAGTTCCACCCAGGCAGGTGATCACTAATCACCTCTTGCTCTTCTGGACGTTCCCTGTTGGGTGGAGCCTTGTGCGTCTGGCTTCTTTGACTTTCCCTAATATTTCCCGGGCTCCCCTCCCCCAGCCCCCGTCGTAGCTGGCGTAAGTCTGTGTTCGTTCCTTTTTATTTAGTGAAATAGTGCACCAGCGTGTGTGTGTGTGTGTGTGTGTGTGTGTGTGTGTGTGTGTTATATGCTCTGCTCATTCATGGGTCATGGGCATTGGGTTGTGTCCCCCTTCTTGACCAGCACAATCACCTGTGTGGGCCCTTGCTAGAGGATGTGTTCCCAGTGCCCTGGGGTACATCGCTAGGTCAAGCAGATCTCTTGTTCCTCCTTGTGTGAGGAGCTGTGAGCTCTTTCCAAGCACCCGCGCCCTTTTACATTCCCACCAGTGCCTGGTGAGGGTTCCGGCTGCCCCGTGTCCCCACCAACACGTTGCTCTCTGTTTTTGTCACTGCTATCACCCCTGGGGCTGTGGCGAGGGCTGAGGGAGGCTTCTGAGTGCAGGAGGGGTTGGTTTTAACTTTATGTTATGGCCGGCTTAGCCTGCCCTAGTGGGTAGGATTGGTGCAGCGTGTGGTGCTGGTGATCGAGCTGCAGTCCCTGCAGATGTCTAAGCTTGTCTAAGCAGGTCCTTTAGACCATGGAGCTATCTCTCCGGCCCTCCCCAGCTACTTTTGCTCCAGCAATAGATGGAAGGGGAGCAAAACAGGATGGGGGAATGGTGAGTGGGTGGCTGTAGTCTGAGACTGTGGCGGGGTGGTGGCCAGGGCGACAGAGAGAAGAAAGTAGAGCCTGGAGGGCTTGCAGACAGATGGGGTGGGGTGGGAGGTGAAAGAAGGGGGGGGGCTCAGAGACACCTGCATGTGGAGTCTCCTAAGAACACCACTGCTGGGGAGCTGCAGAGCACAGCAAGGCCTTCATTAGGCTCCGGGGCTGGCTGCAAAGCGTGTGGGCTGCAGCCCTCAGGGCTCTTTTCTGAGGCCATTTAGGGGATTATTTTGAGAGAAAATGGTCCCCCCGAATGGTTCGTGGGCCTCGCCGAGAGCCTAACCCCAGTTGGCCCTGTCAGTTGGAGCAGCCCAGGCTGGTCTCTCCCTGGGTAGCGGACAGTCCCAGGGCTGTCTTTGCTCCTTCCTGGTCTTCTGCTGTTAGCTGACAGGCGGCCCTCGGGGTGGTGCCTCGTCCTTTCCCAGGGCGGGCTGGCAGCTGTGCATTGCAGCTGTGGGGTTACAGCACTCAGGCTCCGCTTCTACCTTCAGGGCATATCAGCTGTGTAACCTCAAGCAAGTGATTTAACTGCTCTGGTCTTCAATTCACAAAAAGGAAGAAGAGGGGCCAGGCTCCCCGGCACCATGTGCTGCGCCAGCCCTGCCCTCAGGGCAGGCTGAGCCAGCCATAAAAATAAACAAACAAAAGTTCTGAAACAAGAATAAATAAATAAATAAATACTTCTATTGGGGCCGGGTGGGATGGCTCAGTGGTCTAAGGCGCCTGCTTTGGAAAGCTTGGGCAGCTTCAGGGATGGCGGTTTGATCCCCGGCACCACATGCTGCGCCAGCCCTGCCCTCGGGGCGGGCTGAGCCAGCCATAAAGATGAGTGAATAAACAAAGGTTCTGAAACAAGAAAAAAAATAAGTAAAAAAAAAAAAAAATTATAAAAAAAAAAAAAAAAGAAGAAGAAACAGCACCTGCCTAGGGGTCCTTGGGAGATTCCGATGAGGTCCTTAACACTGGGGGAGGGGCCATTGCTTGGAGTGCCCCAGGGACAAGATATGGAGAGCAGCTCTACTGTGGCCTTGTCCTGTGTCCCCTCTGCATGGTGACACAGCCTGTAGCCACAATGGCTATGCCAGGCTGACCTGACAGCCCTGTTGGGTGGGTAGCTCCTGTCACACAGCTGGCCAAGGCAGAAAGTAAGCCAATGGGTTAAGGACCCATGACCAGCAGGAGAGAAAGTGGGATTTGAACTCAGGATGGGCTTAAACTTACTCTCTTGCCTGCCTCTCCTCTCCTTACCTCCCCCTCCCTCTCCTTCCCACCTCCCCTTCCCCTCCCCCTCTCCCTTCCCCTTCCCTCCCCTCCCCCTCCCTCTCCCCATCTTCCTCTCCCTCTCCTTCTCCTTCTCTCATCCTGTGCGTGGTTGGCGACCACCATAGCCCCGCGCCCACACCCCTGGCCTACCTAGGCCATGTTCTCAATGAACTTGCTGGTATGGTTGGGATGAGTTTCCTGCAAGCAAGGTGCCCAGGGTATCTTGGGAAGAAGACCTATTACTTGGGTATACCTGGGCCTTGGAAGCCCTGGGTGGGGTCTGGCTTCCTAGATGTCTGGGCTCTGGGTTCTCCCAGACCCACTCTGCCCTGCCCACCTTTCTTGTCTCCCTTTGGGCCATCTGGACTCCTTATATCCTGCTTCAGTGACCCCTGGGCTCCCTCCTGCTCCCAACAACAAGGTGTCAGTCTTACCATGATTCCCTCTTTGGCTCTGGGGCTACTGCCACTGCTTCCCTGCCCTCCTTCCCTGTGGCCTCTCCCCCTGTCAGGCCTCCCTCTGAAGGCCCAGAAATAACCCCAGCTGTGAGATGCAGGTTCCAGAGTTTAAAGTTGCAACTTGGTACTATTTATACAGGAACCGGAAAGAGGGCTTTTTGCACAGCTGTTTATTTCATGATGGTGGAGACTGCTGTCCCTGCAGGCAGCAGCCCTGGTACTGTCTAAACCTCTTATGGAGACAGGTGGGTGTCGGGGAGCCCCAGGTATGAGGTGGGCTCCCCCCAGCAGCCTCTGGCCACACCTCCAGCTAGGACATGTGGTCAGCCACAGCCAGCTTCCTGATGGGGGAGTTTACCTCATGAAGCCAAGCAGGCTATCTGTACCCAAGTGAGTCAGGAGGGCTGAGGCTGGCAGGGCCTTTACTGCTGGTGTTTGGCCTGGGGAGCATTGAAAGATTTTCGTTAGAATGTATGCCAATATTTATTTATTTTTTTATATATATTATGGCTGGCTCAGCTTGCCCTGGGGGTGGGGGGGGGCGACACAGCATGTGGTGGCGGGAATTGAACGATGGTCCCTGCAGTTGCCTAAGCCTTCCTAAGGTGCTTTATTTATTTATTTTTAGAATTTTTATTTTATTTTATTTTCTTGTTTCAGAACTTTGTTTATTTATTCATTTATTTTTATTTTAATTTTATTTTTTTTAAAATTTTATTTATTTTTTTCTTGTTTCACAACCTTTGTTTGTTTAGTCACTCATTTTTATGGCCGACACAGCCCACACCGAGGGCAAGGCTGGCGCAGCATGTGGTGCCGGGGATCGAACCGCGGTCCCTGAAGCCGCCCAAGCTTTCTCAAGCAGGCGCTTTAGACCACTGAGCCATCCCGCCGGGCCCCTATTCATTTATTTTTATGGCCTGCTCAGCCTGCCCTGAGGGCAGGGCTGGCACAGCATGTGGTGCCGGGGATCGAACCACGGTCCCTGCAGCCGCCCAAGCTTTCCTAAGCAGGCGCTTTAGACCACTGAGCCATCCTGCCGGGCCCCCATAAGGTGCTTTAGATGGCTGAATCATCTCATCGGCCTAAGTATGCTAATACTTAAAAATTAAGAAATTTCCCTAAAATTAGACTTGCTGCCTCCTCCTGACATATAGAAAGTTCTGGCAACTCCAGGGCTCTGTCCTGCTGCTGACAACCAGGGTGGGCACCTTTCTACTGAGCAAAGGCCCAGGGGCCTCTTTTTCTCATTTTGTTTTGTTTTGGGATGCTGGGATTGGAACCCAGAGCCCTGTGTGTGTGTGTTCTGCCTCTGAGCTGTATCTTTAGCCCATTAAGAAATTTTTAGCTCCATTATTATCCTATGAGTACTATTAATTCTTTTTTTCAGAACCAGGTATCGAACTCAGGACCTTGCACTTGCCCGGAAGGCACTTGTGCCCCTGAGCTATCTCCTCGGCCCCATCACTATTAATTTTTTGTCCTGGGCCATATTCATGCTAAATCTGACCTATGCTCTAGCTCCATCCATAGTGGATTCTTTTTCTTAATAACTTTATTTATGTTATGGCCAGCTCAGCCTGCCCTGGGGATGGGGCTGGCGCAGCATGTGGTGCTGGGGATCCAACCTTGGTCCCTGCAGTTGCTTAAGCTTGCCTAAACAGGCACTTTAGACCACTGAGCTATCTCGCCAGCCCCATAGTGGATGCTTTATCCAAGTCACTGCATGAATTGGCTAAGTGTAGATTTTTGGACCCTTCCAACAGCCTGTGACCAGCCAGAGACCAGCCCCCTACCACAGGGCTAAGCACAAGGTCCGGGCTGCTCAGGAACACTTGAAATTGCCAGCAAGTCAGCACTTCTTTAGCAGGAATACCTCCCCTCATGGAGCCAGCGAGGCACACGCTACACCAGGGCTCCTCCATGAGACCCTGTAGGTGCCCTGTTTGCCTGGTGCAGAGACAGCTTCGTCTGCGGCTCGCTCCGGCTCGCTCCGCAGCTTGCTCTTCCTCTTGCGGCTGCCCAGGCCATGAGGCAGCAGGGTTTATAAGAGCAGCTTTGGGGCTGTGGACCCCAACCTGTCTTAGAATCCTGGCAGCACCTCTAGTGAGTTTGTGACCGCTGGGGAGTTACCTCCCCTGTCAGACTCACTTTCCTCCTCTGTATATTGGGAAAGACCCAGGTAACTTTGTTATTTCACGCTAGTGTTTTCTTATCTTGTCTCTTTTGAAAGGAAATAGAATGGATGACCAAGGAGGTGTTAATTAGTCCACGTGCGGGTGTCAAGATTGCTGCGTGGTTTGCTACTGTTGGAAACCAGGCCACAGAGGTTTTTGAAAAGAAATAGGGGTCAAGCAGGAACTGGGCACATAATCCTAAGACTTAGTTTGCTTAAAAGAAAAAAAAAAAAAAAAAGAAGGGTGTTTGTCTCCCTGGAAACCACTTGCTAATCTGCAGGACGTTGTCTTTTTGCAGGCAAGGGAGGTGGAGGCAGCCATTGAGGGGATGCTCCTCCTGCTGGAAGAGTTTTGCAGCCTAACCGACACGGTGAGTGTCTTCCTGGGAGGCCTGCCATTAGGCCCTGGCCAGGCTGCAGGCCTTTGCTGGAGCTTGCTGGGGAAGCCATGTTGGTGGTGATTTAGCCACCAGAAGAAAGGGGCCAGTGGCCAGCGGTGAGACGAAACCACATGCTCTCCTCTCTCCGCCCTCCCAGCCTCTTTCTGTCTGTCTGTCACACTGACACACACTCTCTCGACCTCAAAGGCTTCCTGAGGCGGCCATCTTGATCTCCTTCTTCCCCGGAGATGGTTTCTCCTCCACAGAGGAGCAGGAACTGGGCCACAAGGTGGCACTCTCGGGCACCAATGCGGGGAGCCGATCAGCGGGGATGCTAGGACTATATTTAACTTTCCTCAGCTCTTCAGAGTCCGCCTGGCAAACATGGAGACGGCCAGAAAATGGCTTCGGGCCTGTGGGGCCTGGGAGGAGCCTCTTGCCTGGCCCATAGCTGGTGGTGGGGTGGGTATGGAGCTCTTTTCTGAGTCCCTTTGTCTCTTATCTAATGCCTCTGGTGTGTTGGGTCAAGGCCCTTAGGTTCGGTGGGGAGAAAAGTAGAAGACAGTGTTTTGAGGCAGAAGACAAGGTCCAGAGTCTCTAGAAATTGCCTCAAGATCCTTGGGTCCCCAGGATTTCTGCTGGCCAGGGATGGAACCCCTCGGAGAAATGATAGAATTTTCTACCACATTCTAAGCTTCTTAAAGGCACAGAAGAGCCAAGCGTGGTGGCGCATGCCTGTAATCCTAGCACATGGGAGGCTGAGGCAGAAGGATCGCTGTGAGTTCAAGACCAGCCTGGGCTATAAAAAGTGAGCTGAAGGCCAGCCTGAACTGCATAGTGAGACCCTGTCTCAAAGAGACACACACACAAAAGGCACACAAGCAACCTGAGTTGAAGGCTTCTGTCCGGAGGCCCAGAGGGCAGACTCCATGCCTGTCCCTGTCCCTGGAACTGAAAATGTCTGCCCACCTGGACCCAGGGACATAGATTTAGGCACCTGTGAGGTATAGTGTCCAGAGCCAAGAGACATTTGTGAGCCCTCAACGGGTAGCTGTAACAATAACGCAGGTAAACACAGGCGCCTGGCATCAAGGCTTCTTGTCCTCTGTGTGTATTGAGCAGAGCGCTCAACATGCCTGGGGCCAGCACATGCGGATGGAACAGTGTAGAACATGGGGCGTTTCTGAGAGGACCTAGACAGTCTTAACTCTCGAGAGTCAACTTTTTAGTTCTGTGGCTAGTACAGGTAGGACCAAGGTGACACCCAGGCTCTTGGCAGCCCAGGTCAACCTTTCTTTGTCACCAAACACTGGTGCCTTGTCCTGGCCTGACCCTGTGAAGAGCTTGAGGGTGTGGAGGGAGAGTCAGGGCTGCTTCCAGGGCAGAAATCTCAGGTTTGAGAGCACAGCCTGGCTTCCCCGGTGCCTGGGTGTTGGGAGGCTTTTGGCTGAGGGGAGCTGTCAGAGTATCAGCTCTAGCTTTGGACCTCATTTTCTCTTTAGAGCTGTTTTAAAATCCAAGCGATAGGGCCCAGCGGGATGGCTCAGTGGTCTAAAGTGCCTGCTTAGGAAAGCTTAGGCAGCTGCAGGGACCTCAGTTCAATCCCCAGCACCACATGCTAGGCCAGCCCTGCCCTCAAGGCAGGCTGAGCCAGCCATAAAAATAAATAAACAAACAAAAGTTGTGAAACAAGAAAAAAAATAAATTAAAATAAAAAGATTCTATGGCCAGGCGTGGTGGCGCACGCCTGTAATCCCAGCACTCGGGAGTCTGAGGCAGGAGGATCGGTGTGAGTTCGAGACCAGCCTGGGCTACAAAAGTGAGCTCAAGGCCAGCCTGAACTGCATAGTGAGACCCTGTCTCAAAAAGACAAAAAAAAAAAAAAAAAAAAAGATTCTAAAATAAAATCCAAGCAAAGGGCAAGCAGCGTCCTACAGGAGACAGGTGATGTCATGCTACAGGCTACTTCCTATCCCCAAGCTCTGTCTGGCCTCCAGAAACTCAGATCACTGAGTAGGTCCCAGAGGCCAAGTTCTCTGCTGTGTGGGTTGCAGGGAAGCTGCCTCCATTTGGCTGCAGTCAGGCTCCTAGAAATCTAAGTCAGCTTCCTGTCTGCCCTGTTGATTCTTCTAGCCTGTCTTGGTCCAACTCTCTGGGACTGCAGCTTATTCCCTATATGGGGATGGGTTTGGCTTCTGGTGTAGCCCCTGGCCTGGCTGCGCCATGAGCCCTGGGTGCGGCACCTCTCTGAATTTTGATTTCCTCCTCTATAAAATGGAGATGACAGGTCTGCTGATTGTAAATGGCTTTAAACTCCACGTTGTACAGCAGCACCCAGCTCTTTTTGAGGGTTGTGGCAGGGGGCAGAGGGACAGCTGGTGTGAGCCCCAAGGTACTTGCCGGGGTGGGGTAACCAGGATGGCTCCTTCACTCTGTGTGTGTGTATGTGTGTGTGTGTGTGTGTGTGTGTGTTGTATGTGTGCGCGTGTGTGTGCGCATCCTGGCTGGGATGCTCCGCTGGTGTGGCTGGGGCCTGGGTATGAGATGGTTGGGCACACGGCATCCCTGTGCTGGCATGGCTTCATGGCTATGTGGCTATGTGACCTCCACAGGCAGGAGATGGCGGCAGCCGCCCTGTCTCTGGAGGCGTGGAACACAGTGTCACCTCTGCCATCTGTGATTGGCTGAAGCAATCCCATAAGCCACCCCGAATTGGAGAGAGAGGGGACGTGGAGCTTACCTCTGGGTGGGAGGAATGTGGAGAATTTGTGGAATCCAGACTCCATCCCCAGAGTGTTCCTGTAGGCGTGGATGGAGTGGGCCTGGGCTTCACTTCCACACTGAGATACCTCGAGCTGCGCATGCGTGTTGGCGAGATGAAGAACAACTGAGCCACCCACCTTCCACACGTGGAATGTGAAAAGGTAGAGCCACTCTGGCAAAGTGTGGCAGCAGCCAGTGAAAGCTAACAAATGCTCACCTAAATCCCCGCAGTCTTAATCTTAGATCATTACCAAAGAGAAGTGAAAATAAGTCCACAAAGAGAGGCACACACAGCCTTTGGTGGCAGCCTGGAACCTGAGACCCCAAGCCCAAAGCCATTCAGATGTCCGTCGGCAGTAGAATGGGCAAGTGTATCGGTTTATTAATAGTTTGGAGAACTACCCAGCCATGAAAAAGACTGCCTCTGCGTGGATGCTTCTCACAGGCAGGATGTAGAGCAAAAGAAGACCAAAAAGAGTTTATTCTTTCTCTGGGCAGAGTGACACATGTTTGTCTGAGGTGCCAGGCCTGGGAGGCTGAGGCTGAAAGGGTGTAAGTTCAAATCCAGGGAGAGCCACTTGGTGATTTAGTGGGACCTTGTCTCAAAAAAAAGCTGGGATAGAGCTCAGTGTGGACTCTGGGTTCAACCCCCAGAACCAGTCCCTTCTATTTTGTATGGTTCCATCACCCTGACATCTAGCTGGGCAGTGCCCAGCCCTGGCGGTTGAAGTTCGGTGGAGCCTGGGGTGGGGAGGAAGGTCGGGGTGCAGGTGCAGGGGAGTGGGGTCTCTGAGGTGAGCGGATGTGCTGCATGTCACCCTGGGCCGTTGAGGCACAGAGGGGAATGTATGTAGGCATTGATCGAGCTGCATACTGAAGCCCTGACCACTTTATGTCACTGTATTTGATTAAAAATCTTTGCTGAGCACAGCACCTGCCATGCATTTGGTGACCTCAGAGTGGCAGCTGCCAGCGTCACTGTTGTCAGTATCAACGCTCAGAGGGCCGGGGCACCAATGTGATCTGCAGTACCTGCCCGCCAGGCCTTGTGGCCTGGTGCCCTGCATGGCCCAGCAGTGCATCTGGGCAGTCCCTCCAGCCCCCTCCTGCCATGGAGCGGGCTCTTGCTCTGTTCACATAAGTGGCCGCAGTGGCCGCTGGCCCGGGCCCAGCAGTTGCATTTGGCATGGACTTGTTCTCCAGGGCCGAGTGCACTTGGCTGTCCTCCCTGGGCCCACGTCATCCTGGACAGCCATTTTCACTCCATAGCAGCCCCAGCACTAAGCCCCCGGCTTCTAGGCCCTGGGGCAGTGGGTGGTTAGGCTGGGAAGCCTGGCTGGACACTGCCCTGGCAGAGAACCCTGTGCTCGGAGTGTGTGGCTAAGTGCATGCTCAGATGCCTGTCATATGGTGCTGTGAGGTGGCTGGGCGTGAGCAGAGAAATGTGTCCCTGTCCTCAGATCCGTCTCTAAGAAAAGTGCCCTGGGTGGCTGTAGGATCTAGGGGTGGGGGTGGGGTTTGGGCCAGGGGTGGGGACTGTAGTTAACCAAAGGGACAGCTATCACCCCAAGGCTGCAGCTGATTCTCAGTGTGGCCCACCTTGGGGACTTCTCATAAAAAGCCACAGATGTTGACTTGTAAGGCGGATGTCCTGGATTCGAGATCTTGGCATCTTGTGTGGTTGTGCTTTGGTTTCATTCTGGCCGCAACGTGGCCGGTGCTGGAGTGAGTCCTGCGTCCCCGAATCCTAGCTCCGTGCCTGCTCGTTTCCCTGAGGCTCCGTGGAGACGGACTGGGGCCCGCTTCACACTCCGGGCCCCAGGTCTGCCTGCGGTTTTGTGCAGTGTTAGGTTCATGCCTCTCTTGACCTGGGCTGGTGCCAAATGACCCTAAAGTGGCTTTGCTGCTCCCAGCCCACAGGAAAACCCTAAGCAAGATTTGGAGGCCCTCTAGGACTGTAACCCCTTACATGACGCAGTTGGAGGAGCCTTCAGGACCGGTGGACACCATAACTGCCTGCACCTCCAGGCAGCGGAGAAGCTGCCTCCGGGAAGGAGCGAAGGAGCGCGCTGCTGGGCCCCGCCCTCCTGGCCTGCTCATCGGGCCCCTGCCCTCTCCTGCGCCACCTCCCCTTGCTCAGCCTGCCCCTCCCGTTCCTTCCCTCCCCATCTGTTTCTTTAGAATTAACAGAAAGAGCACGCGAGCACATGTCTGCTGCAGTCTGACCTTGCCCCAGAGCTGATTATCCACTCTCCGTGGTCACGTTGCGTGGAGCAGCGGTCTATAGAGTTCAGCCTCCTGGAGGATGGCCTTCTCCAGAAAGCGGGACTTGGGGAGCAGAGGGGTATCCTGAGGGCTTTTCTGGACCTGTGGGTCTGGGCCCAGGCCTGCCTGTGGGATCCATCTCCCCCCGACTCCCCTGCAGTGGCTGTGAATCTCAGCCCTTGTGCTTCCAACACTGCTAGGAAGCTGTCATCTAGGCTTCATCACTGCAAAGTTTTTTTGTTTTTTTGGTGTTTTGTCTGGCTCAGCCTGCCCTGAGGGTGGGGCTGGCGCAGCATGTGGTGCTGGGGATTGAACTGTAGTCCCTGTGATTGCCTAAGCTTGCTTAAGCAGGCACTTTAAACCACTGAACCATCTTGCCAGACCTTCACTGCTAAGTTTTAAAAATGCTATTTTTTGGTGATGGGGGGACCAGGGATTGAACTCAGGCCTTTATGCTTGCCAGGCAAACACTTATTCTACTGAGCTATCTCCCCAGCCCCTTAAAACCTTAAAAAGGCTATTTCTGTAATTTACTTTTTTTTTTTTTTTTTTTTTTTTGGTATAGGGCATTAAACTCAGGATCTTATACTTGCCAGACGGGTACTTATGCTGCTGAGCTATCCCCGCGGTTTGTTTGTTTGTTTGTTTCTTTTTTTCTTTCTTTCTTTCTTTCTTTTTTTTTTCTTTCTTTCTTTCTTTCTTTCTTTCTTTCTTTCTTTCTTTCTTTCTTTTGACAGTCTCACAGTGCAGTTCAGGCTGGCCTTGAGCTCACTTTGTAGCCCAGGCTGGTCTTGAACTTGCAACCATCCTCCTACCTCAGCCTCCCAAATGCTGGGATTATAGGCATGTGCCACCACGCCTGGCTTGTATTTTACTTTGTAATACTGTAGATTTACTGAACTATTGCAAAAATAATGCAGCATGACCAGGTAACCTCTCAGCTTTCACCTCTCCCTACCAGGCTGTATTTGGGAGGTCTCGGGCCGGCAGCATGCACAGCTGGCCAGCTGTGGATCTTACCTGGGGTAGGGGCAGCTGGTCTTACAACTCCAGATGTAACCTGGCCTTTATCACTGGTATTGCCCAGATGGATGGGGCTCTGGCCACTTGGCTCTTTCAGGCTGGCCTCTGGGTGCCTTGGACACACCCCCTACCCTTGTTTCTCTTTCTGGTACCTCCTTCCTTGCTGATGACAGGAGATGCTTTGGACTCCTCTCCAATCCCCTGGCCCAGGCCCAGAAGCGGCCATTTCTCCTAGGAGCCCACTGGAATTTTAGAATTAGAAATGAAATTAAAATGCCATACTTGGCTGGAGATATAGCTCAGCAGTCTAAGCACCTGCCTGACAAGCACAAAGAACTGAGTTTGATTCCTAGTACCGCATGTACCCAGGCTTGATGGTACATGCCTGTAATCTCAGCCCTGGGGAGGCTGAGACAGGAGGATCACTACAAGTCTAAACTGCATAGCAAGACCCTGTATCCAAAAAGAAAAAAAAAAATCACACCTTTATGAGCCAGGGTGTGGGGGCCATTCTCAGGCACTGGTGACCTTGTGTCCCTCCTTGGCAGCCTTCTCCTAGGGGAAGTGCTACCACGCATGACCTTGTTACAGATGAGGGGACCGCAGCTTGGAGCGGCGCAGGTGTGACCTGGCTCCTGGTCGAGAGGGTGTGGGCTGGAGATCACCAGGCAGCCTGATGGTAGATGCCACCCTCTTGGGGTGACAACTGGGGGCTGACAAAAGAATGTCTCTGGAGATGTTGGGCTGGAAGCAGGTGCCCAGGGAGATGGGGGCCCCATGACCAGGAAAGGAGGGGCGTGGGGACAGACAGGCAGGGCAGTGGGGTCAGCATCTCCAGAGAGCCAGTGACGAGGGTAAGGGAGTGAGCAGCAGCAGAGGCGGATTTCCATGCAAGATCTCATGTGCTTAGGAAGAAAGAGGAGGAGAAACAGCTACTGTTTCTCAAAACAATTTTTTTTTTTTTGTTTTGTCTTTTTGAGGCAGGGTCTCGATATGCAGTTCAGGCTGGCCTTGAGCTCACTTTTGTGGCCCAGGCTGGTCTCGAACTCACCAATCCTCCTGCCTCAGTCTCCCAAGTGCTGAGACCACAGGCGTGTGCCACCACGGCCGGCTCAAAACATTGTTTTAAATTATAATGTTGGGCCCGGGCAGGATGGCTCAGTGGTCTAAAGCACCTGCTTGGGAAAGCTTAGGCAGCTTCAGGGACCACGGTTCGATCCCTGGCACCACATGTTGCGCCAGCCCTGAGGGCGAGCTGAGCCAGCCATAAAAATGAGTGAATAAACAAACAAAGGTTCTGAAACAAGAAATAAATAAATAAATAAATAAATAAAAATAAATTATAATGTTATACTACGTTATCACTCTGTTAATTATCTGTCACTGTGTCATATTATCTATCCCAAAGAGCTTCATAAAGCAACGTCCAGGGTCGGGAACTATGTCCAGGGCTTTGGCCAGGGCTCTGTCCTCACATGGGGACTGGGCAGGATCCACTTCCAGGACAAATCCATGTGAGCCAGGCCCAGCTCCTCATTCCTCAGAGGCCGTGGGCTGTGAGCTCAGTGTTCTCCAGGCTGTGAGCTAGAGGCCCCCTTTGTGTCTGGCCATGTGCACCCCAACATGCGCCTGTTGTGACAGTGTCACTGTCCAGACGAAGAAGGCTCAGAGTGACGTGGGGACTTGTGCCCACAGTGTGCAGTGGGCAGAGCTAAGTCCAAACTTCAGGGCCAGGGAGATACCTCAGGGGCACAAGTGCCTGCCTGGTAAGTGCAAGGTCCTGAGTTTGATCCCCGGTTCCGCAGAAATAAACCCAAACTTCAGCCCAAATCCAGGGTCCAGCTCCAGATGTGCCACTGGAGTTGCCCTACCCACCCAGTGCCCTATTCTGTGGCTGTCTGGGCTGCAAATGCGGAATCCCAGCTAAGCCAGACCAGCTCAGCAAGGCCCAGGAACCTGCTTTCCGCCACCTAGGGTGGTGGTGGTGAACCCCTTAGAACTTTGGGTGCTACAGACAGCCTGCTGTGGGTGTGTGAGCCGTAGGCTTGCCACCATTGCCCTAGGGATTTGGGTGCTGCCTGGGGCTTGACAGTGCCGTGGAATCACCCCCTCTTTCCTCCGTTCCTCTCAGGACACAGGAGGCTTGGTCCTGAGGCACCGAAGGAAAATGTCTGGAATTTGTCAGGGTCTGGCTTCGGTGATGAAGGGATGGATACGGTTTCTCGGGCCTCACTGTCCCTTTTCAAGTACTTTCAGGCAGAAGTAGTTGCAAATTGAATGAGATGGTTCGAGGAAGCGCTTAGCACTGTGCCTGTGTGTTGGGGGTGCCGCCACACATGGTTCCGGTGAATATCAGTGATGCTTATCCCCTTGTTAGCGTTAATTCCAGCACAGTGAAAACTGGACTCACACCCTGATGTTGGTTTTGGGAAGAGATTTTGATTCTTTCCGTTTGCTCCAGGTCCATGCTTTGGGAAATGAGGGTGCTTCATTTGGGACTATGTGTTGCTGAGGGTTGGGAGGAAAAGATTAAGGGGCCTTCAGTAAGTCACAGTGAGGTAGATCTGGGTCCTAGGAGGTGATGAAGTTAGCCCCTACCCGGGCTCTGGCTGTTCCTGAGCCTGGCCTTGGGCAGGAGGCTGTGTGACCTCTGGTCATCGCCGAGGCAGGGGACACGGGACATTCAGAGAGCCTCACCAGCGCTTTGCTTTCCAGATCAGGAGCGACAACTCTCAGATCTTAGAAAAGAACATTCCGCTCCTGAAGGCCAAAGTGACGGAAATAAGACGCGTCTATGCCAAAGTGGACAGGCTTGAGGTACGTGTGGGGAAACGCGGCTTCCCCATGAGACAGCCAGCTGGGAAGGTCACTCCTCGCCCTCTCACTGGGGATGCTGATGTGGCCTTGGGGGATGGCACGGGGCCCATTGGGAGGTTTGGGTGAATGAAGGCCCACACTCACTGGCCTTTTTCATAAAGGACAAATAAGAATGTATTTCCAGGGGGCTGGGGAAATAGCTCAGTAGGATAAGTGCTTGCCTGACAAGCATAAGGGCCTGAGTTCAATCCCCCATCAGACACACACACACACACACACACAAAGAATGTATTTCCAATGTTTCAAAAATCAAACTACTTTATGTAAAATATCTGAATTTGAAGCTTCTTTAGAAAATTCAGGAAGATTGATAACCCTGGATGCACATTTCTTTTTTTTTCTTTTTTTTTGTCTTTTTGAGATAAGAGTCTCGCTATGCAGTTCAGGCTGCCCTTGAGCTCACTTTTGTAACCCAGGCTGGTCTTGAACATGCACTGATCCTCCTGCCTCAACCTCCCAAGTGCTGGGATTACAGGCGTGTGCTACCATGCCCAGCTGATGCACATTTCTTTTTTTCTTTTTTTCCTTTTTTTTTCAGGACTGGGGTTTCAACTCACGACCTTGCACTTGCCAGGCAGCCACTTGTGCCACAGAGGTATCTCCCCAGGCCTGGATGCACATTTCTTTAAGTATTTTAACCCAGCCATTTTTCAAAGCATACGTGGATCAAGTGCACACACGAGAAGTGTGTGGTTCCGTGGATTTTCACGTCCGCACCCACCTAAAGATGGCATGTATTGGCTAGCTTCCTGTCAGTGGGGCAGGATTCCCAATATACACAGTGTAAAGGGGAAAGGGTTTCCTGAAGCTTCTGGTCTTAGAGGTTTTAGTCCAGGGTCAGCTGAGGCTAAGGCACCAATGTGGGGGGAGGGAAGTGGAAGAAAGCTCACCGTGTCGTACATGAGGCACAGAGCGGGAAGGAAGAGGGCCAGAGGGGAGGGGCCGGGGGCCACAGAGGTGCACCCCCCCCTCCTGACTACCCAGCCAGCCCTGAATGTGCCAGTGCAGTGAGTCATCGACAGCCCGGTCACTGCTAGGCCACACCTGCACACATTGCTGCAGTGGCGGTCTACAAGCGCATGTACTTCGGGGAACACTTCCCCTTTAAACCAGAAGGTAACTCCAGGGGGGAAGGAACATCTCCAGGTTCTAGGCTGCATCCACAGTGCTTATGAGAGCAGTAGGAGCCAGGAGGAACACCCCCTTGGAAGAGACACAGTTGTTTCACTTACCACAGCCCTACCAAGCCCTGCTGCCTCCGCCTTGACTTCCATTTCTTCTATTTGCCTGGACACTGGCCTCAGGCCACAGAGTCTCATTTGTTCTTTGCTCACCTAGAGCTGGTCCCCCTCAGTGTCCCCCTCAGTGTCCCCATAGTTCAGAGCAGGAGAATGAACTCGGAGTGGTAAGCCCTTTCCCCGGGGTCATGCCACCATGTGATGCTGGAGCTCTGACCTGCAGAGCGGAATGTCTTTGTGGACCTGGGGCTGTGGCCTGGGATCTGGCTCCATGTACAGGGAAGGACCAGGAGGCCAGGGATGACTGAGGTTGGTGGGGAACCCTAGCCAGAGGGGACGTAGCCCGCTCCGAGCTGAGAGGGGGGCACATGGCAGTCAGTACTGGCTTAGCAGAGAATTAGCATTCTTGTCAGCAGAGAGTGGAGCAGGAATATAATTAAAACTTTGCCCTTGAAATAGCTGATCCATTTGAATTTCTATTCTGCACATATGAAAGGGAAAAGAAAATGTAAAGATCTGCAGCAGGCTCTCGCCTTGCCGGGCTGGGCCAGCTGTCAAGTCCAATTCTTTCTTAGCCTCCTGTCTACTGCCGTCTATCTGGGGCCTGCTGTGCACCACTGCGGGGCTATCCAGAGGAGAGACAGAGCCTAGGATCCCTCCAAAAGGGACCCTCAGCCATTGTGACTGTGTTGGATTCCTGTTACTGCTGTAACAAATGACCAAAAACGTCATGGCTTCAGAGAGCCTGCAGTTATCATCGTACAGCCTGTGTCTGTAAGGCCTACAGTGTCACCTCTGTGGCTTCTCCTCCTCTGAGCCCCCGCCTGGCTTCCCCTTGCAGGGACCCTTGTCATCTGGATCCTGGGTCCAGCTAGACAGTGCAGGATGTGCTTACAGCCAAGGCCCATAGCTTGACACAGTCAGTCGCTGCACAGCCGTGATTCATGGCTCACTGCCAGGCAACTTGCACCACGGGTGGTACATGCACCGTGGCGTGGGACAGTTCCCTCGAGTGGGGCAGTCACACATGTGCCACCAATTGTTTCAGCTGATGGCTTTTTATGAATCCTATCTACAGGGTCCATCTTCCCACAGAAGTAGGGTATCCACGCGAGCCTGGGACACGAGCATCTTTGGGGCTATTGTTCTGCCCAGCACAGTTGCCAAGATGGACTAGGCTAGGTGGACACAGGGAGGTAAGGCTGGGGAGTGTGACTTCGAGATCCCCAGAGGGCCAGGGGTAGCAGTGTGGGGTGGGCTGGGGTAGGAAGGATACCAGGACCCCGGCAGAATCCAGGCGAGTGTGCGCCACAGAGGCCGAGGCAGGTGCAGCAGCCAGGGCAGGTTCCTCTGACCATTGTCCCCAGAAGGAGACCACAGGAAGGATAGTTCAGCCAAGTGGTGGGGCAAAAGGATCCAGGGTGGACCCTTCAGGCTGCACACTTCTCCTCTGTGGTGGGGTGACCTCTGCACGGCAGATGCCTGACAACCTCCCCTAAGGTGTCATCAGTGTGAGTGGGTGCTGTCTGATGTCCCCTGTGCACTGAACCTTGGGGTCCTCTCTTCCAGACATGTGGACATCCCTTTTCCTGTGAAAGGAGATGCCAGTCTAGAGCCCACAGCCTTCCCACATCCTCCAAGCACCTGTTGAACTCAGGCTACCCTGGGACAGGTGCCAGGGCAGATGTGAGGTGGGGTCCCCAGTCCCCTGGTGCAGCCTGGGAGAAGCACTGGACCAGAAAGAAAGCTGGGCACAATAACCAGCTCTGCGATCAAGAAAGGGAGCGTGAGGGGTGAGGACAGATAGGGCTTCAGGACACAACCTCTGTGCTAAGCCTAGAATATCGAGGTCCCCAGGTCAGAGGCGCGTGCAGGCTGACAGCAAGGGCCAGGTCAGGACCCTGGAACCCTGCTCTGAGGATGGCAGGGCCAAGGGAGGGGTCAGAGCTGATGGAAATTTTCCCCATGAGGAAGTCCAGGTGGATTACAGCAGTACTCCCTGCCGCCTTACCCAGGGCTTCCCTCTCCGTGGTTTCTCTTTATCTGTGGTCAATCTTGGTCCTGAAGCATTAAGTCAAACATTCTAGAAATAACCAAGGCATCAGTTTTAAATTTTGTGCACGAAATCCCATGCTACCCTGCGTAGGCTGTGAATCAGGTCTTCCTACCACAGATCCATACCGTCTATGAGTCCCTCCCAGAAGTCACTTCCAAGCCATTTCGGATGTCACTGTTGCGGGACCTCGGGGCTTTCTTTTTTTTTTTTGAGACAGGGTCTCACTATGCAGTTGAGGCTGGTCCTGAGCTCACTTTTGTAGCCCAGGCTGGTCTCGAACTCGCACCAATCCTCCTGTCTCAGCCTCCCGAGTGCTGGGATTACAGGCATGCGCCACCACGCCTGGCCCTCGGGGCTTTCTTTCAAGCACAAGAAGAGAAAGGGAAAGCATTTGGCCAGGCTCACAGTGCTTTTATCACAGTATATGGTTCTCATCATTCTATTTGTGTTGTTGCTAATCGCTTGTTGTTCCTAAATTACAGATTAAACTTTAAGTTGGCAAAGGGGAAATCCAGTTATTTGGAAGGCTCAGTACTACCCAGTTGCAGGTGTCCCTTAGGGGCCCTGGAAAGTGTCCCCTGTGGAGAAGGGGGGCACCTCTGTGTCCCTACAGTGTGTGTTATGGTTTACGTGGAGAATGTTCTCCAAAGACCTCATGTGCTCAGAACCGGGGTTGGGGCAGGGACTGGGTGAGGAGACCATGCAGGGGGCTTGCCCTTGCCGTGGCCTGGTGGGAGGGGCAGGGCTACGGGGGTGTGTCCTTCGCACCCCCTACTTCTCTCTGCTTCCTGGCCAGCATGACATGAGCCGCTTTCCTCTCTGTGCCAAGCCCACCCTGCACCCGCTGGCCAAGGCCTGAAAATGAGCTGAGCAGAGCCTGTCCACCTCCGAGTGGTGGCCGTTGGGCACTGTAGTCCATGGACAAGGGAAGTTGCTAAGACTGTCCCATTGAGAGGCCTTGGGTGTGTCTCCAGGGCCCTAGGACCGGCACCACACTTTTCATTCCACGTCATCTTCCCCAAAGAGACCCCATCTTTGCTAGCACTCCCCAGGCCCCAAAGGCCCTCATCTGCTTTCTGGAGGCAGGACTCTGCCCATCCTGACACTTTGTGTGAACAGAAGTGCAACAGGTGCATCTTCTGGGTGGGCTTCCCGCCGAGCAGGATGCCAAGGAGGGGCATGCGCGTTACAGCGCCTGCAGGAGGCCATCCCTTCTAAGGCTGAACACTGCGATGGCCCGCGTCATGTGTGTCCACTCTCTGGCTGCCGCTTTGGGGCTGTTAGGAGTGATGCTTCTCTGAGTGTTGGGGTCCCTATATTCGCAGAACATGCGCTTCCATTTGTGTGCGCTCCATACCTTGGGGTTGAATTGCGGGGCCTGTGGTCACTTTTTAGAAACCTCTAAATTGCTTTCTGCAGCTTAGATGCCCAAAAGCAATTTCTGTCAGTGATAGGTGAAGTGCCCGGCGAACAGGGATGCCAGCAGGAAACGGGTGCTGAGGGCCGGGGCTCGGGAGCCCCAGCAGAGACCCCCTGTTCCTCTCTGGAAACAGCTTCCGTGGGATGTGAGTCTGCAGAAGGCCACAGTCCCTGCTCTGCCCTGGAGTCTGTCTGAATTGAGACTCAGTAGCAGTCACTCCAGTTTAATAGCCTGGTGCCCCTACAGTTCTACAGAGGTCTCTGTACTTGGGTTAGCATCAAGAGCAAGGAAAGGGTCAGCGAGATGGCTCAGCGGTCTAAAGTGCCTGCTTAGGCAAGGTTAGGCAACCACAGGAACTGCGGTTTGATCCCGGGCACCACATGCTGTGCCAGCCCCACCCCCAGGGCAGGCTGAGCTGGCCATAACATAAATAAAGGCTTTAAAAAAAAAAAAAGAGCAAGGGGAGCTGGGTGTAGTGGCGCCTGCTTGTAATCCTGGCTGTTTGGGAGGCTGAGGCAGGAGGACTTAGCAAAACCCTATCTCAAATTTTATTTATTTATTTATGTTTTTCTTGTTTCATAACCTTTATTTGCTTATTCACTCATTTTTATGGCTGGCTCAGCCCGCGCCCTGACGGCACGGCTGGCGCAGCATGTGGTGCCGGGAATTGAACCGCGGTCCCTGAAGCTGCCCAAGCTTTCCCAAGCAGGTGCTTTAGACCACTGAGCCATCCCGCTGGGCCCCCTATCTCAAATTTTTGAAAAAAAAAAAGTTGAAAGGGCCGTGGATACAACTCCGTGCAGAGGCTCCAAGTTCACTTCCCAGTGGATGCAGGAGGGACCTGACCTCGTCCAAGGGAGGTCCTGGATTGTGAGGTAAGTGGGAGGCTTGTTTCTCCCCCTAGCTAAGTGGGTGGCATCAAGGCAGTAAAACGCAGGGACCCAGTAAGAACCTAATGGTACTCAGACAGGTGGACTCCAGAGCCAGGTGGTCTGCCCTTGGTGACCCGCTGCCTCAGTGGCCTCCTCTGTCAGCGGGAGATGTCCGCCTATCTCTCAAAGTTCTGAGGATTACATGAGTGAGGCTGGCTCACCTTGGGACAGGTGGACAGGTGGCTGTTTTGGTGGCTGTGGTGCTTGTCCCCAGGCCCTGCTGTCTGGGTCTGTGTGACTCCCTCAGGCAGTCCTGGAGCCCATGGTGACGCCCACCCTGCTAGCACATGGCTCTGGTCAGTCTCCTCAGCACAGACTGGCACTTCCTGTAGGCCTCCGTGGGCTGCACTCTGTCCATGTTTCCCAGCAAGACCTTGGGGCAACTGAGGGCTGCCTGGGGCCCAACCGCACTTCACAGAAGAGGGGGCTGAGAGCGGTGGCTTGGTTGAGATCACACGGCGGGAAAGGGAGACCACAGGCAGCAGCCTCTGCCCTGCAGTGCCGGGCATCGAGCCCTTCTC